>CABHPR010124586.1:0-15869 GCA_902168415.1 Peromyscus melanophrys | reverse complement strand
CCTCTTCTGAAATGATCCCTGGTCCTTGAGTGTAGGAGTTGTATTGTAGATTGATCCTCTGGGACTGGGCTCCAGAACTCTGCATTTTGATCAGTTACAATTTCTGTAATGTTCTCCATCTGTTGCAAAGTGAAGTTTCCTCAATGAGTTCTGAGGACTACACTTATCTGTGAATTTAAAGACAATATTTAGAATGCAGTTAGGAATTATAGGCTAGTTTAATATACAGTGTTGGTTGTAGGTCCTCTCCAAGACCCGGGATTCACATACAAACAATTTATAGACTGGGCAGGTTGCATTTATCTATTTAGGAATACATGCATAAATATATACCTAAATATATGTATGGAACAACAATTAATGAAAACAGAGGCCATGAATTTGAGCAAGGAAGAGTATATGGAAGGGTTTGGAGGGAGGAAAATAAAGGGGAAATGATGTAATTAATTTAAAATTTCAAAAAATAAAAGAAATAATTAAAAAAATAAAATACAATTTTTTTCTTTTTCTAATCCATCTTCCTCTTTCCCCGATTCACTTATATAGTACAGGTCTTCCTGGGGCTCCTCTACTCAGAGCATAGTGATAATGTCCTTATTTACAATAAGAATTGAAGAAGAGTATCATCAAAGAGACAGTCCTTTCCGAGAAAGCAATATCTATCTTTGTCTGTTCTCCTCCCCCTTCTTATTTTAGTACTTGCAGAGATTAGAGAATTTAATTGTACGACTTGTGGAATGCAGTTTTCCTTCCAACAGCTGTGTTTATGGTATATAATCTATTAGCTGCTTATATGCCAACGTTTAAAAGCATCCTGATGGATAATACTTAGCAAAGGATTAATCTTTTCCAGCGTCACCCTCTTGACCCACAAATGTACATTAGTGAGATGAGGGGAGGTATAATGCCTGCTCTGACATTTGTTTGCAATGCTTCCAAACATCTTCTGGGATGTGGATTCAGGTTTCCTGGCATTGACACAGACTGGCAAGTCAGCAATGAGATGTACTGTTCCCATATGCCAAGGCCAGGATAACTGAGACTGGCTGAGCATTTATGCTGAGCTGGGCCTGTGACATTTTCATGGTGTCCCTCCCTGGATTTGATTGTGTTGCCCATCAGCCATGCCGTTGGAAGTGTAATGGTACTCATAAGGTGCATACAATGCAATTAGGAGAACAGGTTTTGATTCCCCTTTCCTGGGTCCCCTGTCCATTACTTGGTCAGCACTACCTTAACAATACAGGGAAATAGAGGGTCCTTTAAAACCTTAACACTTTACTCATTGGTTTCTCTCATAATGCTTGAAATTGGAGTTTCAGATATGGCTTTCTAATTCATATTTATATGAATTTGAGTAGATGCCCTTGGAGATCACTTGGAGGAGTGAAGGGGTATGAAACTCTGGTCAGAATGTAATGTATGAAAGAAGAATAATTTAAAAAAAATCAGAAAATGAATTTGGCATATATAATATTAAGAAATTAGCTAAAAATAAAATCTCCTTTCCTATCCTTAGTTAATTTAGGAATTTAAGCTTGACGTTTCTAGATATGAGACAGGAAAGAAGAATGGGAAAAGTCAGTCCTCAGGCTCAGTTAGATCTCTATCAAATCTTCTCTGCCCCCTTTTAACATAAACTCTTTGGAGCAAGTTGTTCTTCACAGTTTTGTGGTATACCTTTAACACAAAGTGACTCCTACAGGCTTGTGCATTGAATGCCTACTTCTTAGCTGACTATTTTGGAAGTTTTTGGAAACTTTGGGAGGTAGGGCCTAGCTGGAGGCAGTAGGTTGTTGAGAGAAGAATCTTGTGTTCTCTCTCTCTCCCTTTCTCTCTCCCTTTCTCTCCCTTTCTCTCTCTCTCTCTCTCTCTCTCTCTCTCTCTCTCTCTCTCTCTCTTTCTCTCTCTCTGTCTGTCTCTCTCTCTTTCTCTCAATAAAAACTTCTTCCAGCACACACTTTAACTTCCATGCTATTCTACCCATATGCAGGGACCAAACAACCATGCACCAAAACCTCTGAAACAATAAATCCAAATAAACATTTGGGTAGTTCTCACAGGCATTTTGGTCAAAGTTATGCAAAAGCAATTATTTTACCTTGGCTCCTTGTGTGTTCAATGGAGATATTTCAAAGGATGATGCACAAGGATGATAAGATTCTGGAAAATATATCTATCACAGGGTTTGATATGTTGACAGAAATAACATGGTAAGGGTTATAATAGCCATTATTACTCTTGTGTCTGCAGCTACTGTCATATCATTTGCATTCTCAATTGAAATACCTTGAGTGGGAGAAGAAACTGACACAGGTTGGGCACACAGTGTACAAGACTCATTCTGAAGAAGTGTTTCAAGTAAAAGATTGTCCAAAGGAAATTGTAATTTGTAATGACTATGGTTACTAGAGATTATTTTTCTGCTTAGAGATAATTACAAGTAGTAGTACTTTTGTTTTGAAAAGCGTTTAATAGTCTTTACTATCTACATGCTTGCTATAAGTCATTGCTTTGCCATCCCTGAACTCTGGGGATACAGCTGTAACTGAACGAAGTTGGCTTTATGATTTCATTGCAATGGAGGCGTACATGCCATGGAGATCCTTGGGGCCTCTGACAACAATTTGGTTAGAAAGTAGAGCTGAGACCTTGCATTGTATTAGATGACTTGGCAGCAGGTTCAAGAAAGCAGGGCCTTGTTGGATTGATTGCTGGAAAAAGATACAGAGCTGATTCTATGACTAGGTGGCTTAATAAATTGATTTGCAAGGGGGAAGGACTAAAGAAAGGCTTGTGCAGCTGTCACTGGTATTGGTCAGGGTAAGCAGGAATTTACTTTTTTTTTTTTTTGTCTTAATATACCATGGTCACAGAGTAGTCCATCTGTAATTATTACCTCTGAAGTCCCATGGATATCACTTATGCAGAAAGGGAAACTTTTCCCAGCAATTATTTCAAGGTGTATTTTTTGCCTATAACTTTTGATAAAATTGTATCCAAATCAGGATTTCCCAAAATTTGTTCAGTATAGCATGATCAATCACCTACTTAATATTTTATGACAGGTCCTTTAAAAATTGAATGAATACATATTATGAGTAAAACTTATTTCAGCAAACTAATGGTGACATTGCAAAACCAGGAAGGGACATGTAATGACAGTTATATGGGGGCAAAAAAAATCAATCTAATTGAAAATGTCTATAGATGATTCTGAGACTGAAGCCTGGTCTGCAATGCTCTATCCTGAGCTCAATCTAGAAAGAGACAGACAGACAGATAGAATAAATCTTGGACATATAAAGAGATGCAAAACATATAGCCAAATAGAGACACTGCATTCTATATAGGGTGAAATATTAAAAGAAATAAAAAGGAACTAAATTTGTTACTTTGATAAGCAATACCTTTCGGTATCAATTCTTTATGCCATCTAAAGTAACCACACTTGCTTATTTTGTTATTATGTACCTCTCATATTGTGGAAAACAGCAACCTGCTGGATCTAGCCTTAAGAGTAGCTCTTTTAGCTGAAAATATCATAAAAACCATTTAGGCTCTTGGTGATTCATTCCAGCTGTTTTATTGAAAACAGTGTGCATATGTGGCTTGGAGCAGTGAGCAAGAGTCTCTCTTATTTATTTTAGTAACTGTTTAGTACATGTTGTTTTGCCCAGAGAGCGAAGGACCTTCTGCACTATGTGGGGACTTATATCAAACCTAGTTTTTAAATAAACATCATTCTGCAAGTGTTCTTCATTGCTTGCAATTGTTCATACTTCCTTTCATTTCTAAAGCAGCAAGATCAAAAAGTGTAGAAGAAAACCGAGCCAAGACCCAGGGTCTCTGAGTCCTTCCTTTTCAATAACACTGCACCAGCAGGCAAATCACTCGCCTGGCTTTTCTCATTTCGGAGAGAGCAGGAAAGTTTCAATCTAACTCAGGAGAGGAAGCAAAGATAACATAAAGTGATAGAAGAGCAATACTGTTATTTCAAATGAGACTCAAAAGACCCTGTTCAGCTAACTCCAGGCAGCACATGTTGAACTCATAGGCTTCTAACCCCCCAAAAGCATTCTTTCCATGAAAAGCTCCGCATAACAGTTTGATCACAAAATAGTTAATCTTAAGCATGCAACTTTCCGTGATCATCTAAACTTTAGTTGTGGATTGAATGCTAAGTTGTTTTCCTTCTTTTGAACTTCCAAGGCCTTTTTCCAGATGGTGTCAGGAGGCACACTGCTTGTGTGTAATTCCTGATGACTTTGAAAGCTCACTCCATCAGGGATGCCTCACACCCCACCGGGACCCTGAGTAGCCTGCCTCCCCATATGTTCCTCACTCCCTGCACTCTGAGTTCTATGGTTGCCCTGCCTGCATAACAAACACAAATGTGACTCTGGACCTGGATTTCTCCCAGATGAGCAGACTTCAAAGTAACTGCAGAGCCTCTAGGAGAAGGTCTGTCCTTCCCCCATCTGTGTGACCACTGCCAGCTCCTGTGTCTGGTTTCCTTACTGACTGAGTGATTAAAAGAGGTGCCAAAGGTAGTGAGGAAGCAAGGAATCCAAAGAGGTTTGCGGTGAGCCCGAGCTGGAAATGAGTGGGGGGAAACGAGGCAAATTTAAATTTTCCATCTGGAACAACAAATTAGGTTGGGAATGACAAATTCAGTGCAAGTAGCAGGTTAGCAGTGACAGCGTCAACACATCTACTGCAACTTTGCATGCCATTATTTAACATGCTAATATATCACTATTATGTGCTCATTACTGACGGCAGCCCCGTGGAGAAGAAGAGATCATTATTTACTTGAGGGCCGTGGCATTGACTGATGAGGATCGTATAACGCGTCAGACACCCTAGCTTGCTCATGATGGAAATGAAGTGAGACTTGTTCTTTTATGCTTGCGTGTAAGTAGAACTTGAGATATAATGGGCTGAGGTGCTGTGGTCCTGCAATCTTTCATGGGGCCTTCCATATCACTCCCAGCTGTAATATACAAGATATACCTGAGTATGTTTTCTGGTTATACCTTTTCCCTTTCACTTTTGAAAGTACTTTTGTATCCCCGCCCCCTTTCTTGGCTCTTGCTTAATCCTTCAAATTCAAGATGTTTCTCTACAAGTGGATTTTTTTTTCTATTCTTAAACAGCCCATGAATTTATTTTCTTTTCTTGAGTATTTTTTGGTTCCTAGTGCTTGCCCGTTGATCCAAATTTGAAGGGCACAGGCCCAACTGTAGTGCTATTTCAGAAATGGCAATTGAAGCCAGATGGCCTCTCTCCAGAGCATGGCATGGAACTGACATCACGGGATTCAAGACCTACTTCCTGCTATGTTGCTGCTTGGTGGGAGGGAAAACAGAAAGCACAAAGTACCAGGTGATAGACAGAGGGCAGAGTCCATCAGACCATGACTACCTTCCAAGCTGGACACATTGGACTTTTCATCCTGTGCTCTTTTGAAGCAAGATGCCCAATAAATGAACAACATGCTCAATAAATGTTATTTTTTAATTAAGGAATTTTTTTATTCATTTTTAGATGCCAGCCACAGATTCCCTTCTTTTCCCTCCTCCCATCCCTCCAGCCTTCCCTCCCTCAACCCATTCCCCATTCCCTCCTCTAGCAAGGTAAGGCATCCCATGGGGAGTCAACAGAGCCTGGTGCATTCAGTAGAGGCAGGTCCAAGCCCCTCTCCCTGCATCAAGTCTGTGCAAGATGTCCCACCATAGGTAGTGGGCTCCAAAAAGCCAGCTCATGTACCAGGGATGGATCGCAATCTCAGTGCCAGGGGGCCCCTCAAGCAGATCAAGTTACACAACTGTCTCACTTATGCAGAGGGCCTAGTCCACTCCCATGAAGGCTCAGCTGTCAGTCCAAAGTTCATGAGTTCCCACTAGTTTGGTTTGGTTGTCTCTGTAGGTTTCCCCATCATGATCTTGATGTCCCTTGTTCAGAGAATCCTTCTTCCCTCTCTTTGACTTGACTCCTGGAGCTTGGCCCGGTGCCTGGCTATGGATCTCTGCATCTGCTTCCATCAGTTACTGGATGAAGGCTCTATGATGGCAGTTAGGATATTCACTGATCTGATTACTGGGGTAATCCAGTTCCAGCACCCTCTCCACCATTGCTAGTAGTCTAAGGTGGGGTCATGCTTGTGGATTCCTGGGGACTTCCCTAGCGCCAGGTTTCTCCCTATCTCCATGATTTCTGCCTCTGTCATGGCATCTCTTTCGTTGTTCTCCCACTCTGTCCCTGTTCCAGCTCGGCCATTCAGTTCCCTTATGTTCTCATTCCCCATCCCCTACCCTTCATTGCCCCCCCCACCCCCAGTTTATTCATGGAGATCTCATCTATTTCCCCTTTCCAGGGTGATCCATCTGTCCCTCCTTGTTAGCTAACTCCTCTGGAGCTGTGGTCTGTAGTCTAGTTACCCTTTGCTTTACATCTAGTATCCACTTATGAGTGAGTACATGCCATATTTGTCCTTCTGCATGCTCAATAAATTAACGACAACAACAAAATCACTCTTCATGGAAGATGTTCTCTACCATTTTGTAGAATGAAAAATGAGTAAATGAATGGAATGAATATATGAATACAGTTTCTTTGTTTATAATTTCCACCCTTGTTCGAACTCTGTATCATTTTATTTACCAGAGGTGACAGAAAGAAGCTGAGGAGCTTTGTTGCTGTTGATGCTGAAACAATCTTTTCCTTGCTACCATCCCTTAATTGATAGGATGAGAAGGCAGTCTGTGGATTGCTTCAGGCTGGGATAGAGTACCACAGTCAGGTTTCAGAGCAGGTGAGCTATTATCAGCGATTCAGGAAATATTATTTTTCTCTTTTACTTTTCATCCTGTTGAGTACATTTGGCCATAAGCAAAAAAAAAAATTCTCTATAAAAACATATTTCTAGGCCAATATTTCTTTTTACAGTTTTCATGCTGTGTTGTATCAAAAACACATAGTCAACAGGTTTTCAATTAGGACTAAGGATTTTGTGGTGTTGTCTATAGGGTTGCTTGGATCATTTGTGCAAAATCAGAATCCATGGACTTCCTCACCTTGCTCATGTCTACTAATTTCTAATAAACTATCTAATTTTAGAATTTGATTTTATACACTGAAGTAGAAAACTGTTTGGATTACCTTGCTGTGATACATTGTTATCTTTGACATATTTAACTTATTTATTTTCCCTTTCATTATTCATATCCTTTTGTCATGCTTGAACTTTATTACTAGTATAAAACCATTTCTATATTTCACTGTGTTTTTAGCCACATTGTTGGATCATCTCCATAGTCAAATTGGCTCAGTATTTACAAATCAAATTTTTTACTTGTATTACTATTCTCTAAGTTAAAGGAAATGCTTTATTATTCTATATTATAGAAGGATGTGTAATTAGATGTGTGTGATTAAATAATATCCCGATAATTACAAACCTCCAAAAAGTTAAAGAAGCGAATTATTTATTTTGAAAATCCAAATCTGTAGAGTTCTGTATGGGTTTACTGAAAAGACTTCCTGGTCAAACCGTAACACCAACATAGAACACTTTTTGCTATACTTAGGAGTGAAGTAAAATTTTTAGCCATATCTGGAGAAGCATTCTCACTAAATATTAAATTAAGATATAAAATCCATTTTTATTGCATGTCAAAAGAACTGTATGCAGTTTTCCACCCATACCTTGGTCTACTGGGGTATGTTGATTCATGTCACACTCTATGGATACACTGAGGACAGAGTCACTGGTAAAACACTTCAGCTGGTGAGGTGAGTTAGACACAGACATCTGTTCTCTGCTGCTGTTCTGAAATTTGTGCCAACAGCCCATTTTTCACAGATAATCTAAACTGCTTGTGTATTTTATTTTGTTGGAGGATTGTCAGAACAGAACAAGCTGAAATAGCCATTAAAGAAATTTAGATTCACTTGTGATTGGTTTTCATGTCATTTCAATGAACCCCACTCATTATCCATATATTTCCCCAAACATTATTTACTTCAGAAAATTAAAAAAAAATGTCTTTGGGCAGAGGTATTTTTAGTTCAACTTACTTGAAATTTAGTGAAAAATTGACCCATACACTACCTTCATTCACACTTCTCCCATCCAAACAACATTTTTAAATATTTGTTTATTAATTTATTCTTCTCTCATATATTATATTCCAACTAGAGTTCCCCCCCTCCTCTTTTCCCTGTCCCCCTCTCCCTTTTCCTCCAGATCCACTTGTCTGTTTCTCTTCAGAAAATCGCAGGCCTTCCAGGGAAATCAACCAAACATGGCATAACAAGTTACAGTAAGATAAGGCACATCTCCTCATATCAAGGCTGGACAAGCAGCCCAGTAGGAGAAAAGGGTCCCAAGAGCAGGCAAAAGATTCAGAGACAGCTTCTGTTCCTGCTGTTAGGAGTCTCACAAGAAGAACAAGCTATACAACTATAACATATATGCAAAGCATATATACCTAGGTCAGACTCATACAGGCTCTCTATGGGCTCTGGTTAGTTGATTCTATTGGCTGTGTTCTTGTGGTGTCCTTGACCCCTTTGGTTCCTGTGGTCCATCCTTCCTTTCTTCCATGGGATTCCCTAAGCTCAGCCTGATGTTTGGCTATGGGTCTTTATATCTGCTCCCATCAGTTTCTGGATGAAGCCTCTCTGATGATGATTATAGTAGGCACTGATCTATAAGTATAGAAGAATATCATTAGAAATTATTTCATTGACATTTTTTTCTTTTGTCTAGTTGTGTTTGGTTCTATTCTAAGTCTCTGAGCTATCCAGCCTCTGGTTCCTGGACCTGCAGGCAGTGTGAGGCATACGCACCCTCTTGTGATATAGGTCTCAAGTTGGACCAGTTACTGGTTGACTACTCACACAAGTTCTTTGCTACCTTTACCTTAGCACATCTTGAAGGTAGCACAAATTGTAGGTCAAAGGTTTTATGGCTGGGTTGGTGTCCCAGTCTCTACACTTGAAGCCTTGCTTGGTTGCACATGATGGCCAGTCAGGCTCTCATTGCTAGGAGTCTTTGCTAGGGTTGCCCTTGTAGACTCCAGGGAGTTTCCATTGCACTAGGTTTTCCAGCTATTTCTCCCTCCATCCCTTACAACTCCATCTGATACTGCCTGCTCTCATTCCCATCTACTTCCAGTTCACCTGTGAAAACTGTTATTTCTTCTTCCCAGGGAGATCCACAGACCGCAACCCCCCCCCCCCCAGCCCTCCTTGTTACTTAGCCTCACTCAGTCTGTGGATTGTAGCATGATTATCCTTTACTTTACAGATAATATCTATTTACAAGTGAATACATATCATGTTTTCCTTTCTGGGTCTGGGTTACTTCATTCAGCATGACGTTTTTCTAGTTGCATCCATTTGCCTGCAAATTTCATGGTGCCATTGTTTTTAACAGCTAAGTAATACTCCATTGTGTAAATGTACCACATTTTCTTTATCCATTCTTCAGTTGATGGGCGTCTAGACTGTTTCCAGTTTCTGGATATTACAAATAAAGTTGCTAAGAACAAGGTTGATTAAGTGTCCTTGTGGTTTTATTGAGCATCCTTTGCGTATATGCCCAAGACTGGATCTTGAGGTAGATAGATTCCCAATTTTCTGAGAAAGCACCATATTGATTTCCAAAGTGGCTGTACAAGTTTGCACTACCACCAGAAATGGAGGACTGTTACCCTTGCTCCACATCCTCTCCCGCATGAACTCTCACTCTATTCTTATAAAGTGTAAGATGATAGATGTAAGATGGAATCTCAGAGTCATTTTGATTTGCATTTCCCTGAGAGCTAAGGACGTTGAACATTTCTTTAATTGTTTCTCAGTCATTTGAGATTCTTCTGTTGGGAATTATCTGTTTATATTTTATCCCCTTTTTAATTAGCTTATTTGTTGTGTTGATGACTAGTTTCTTGAGTTCATATATATTTTAGAGATCAGCCTTATGTCAGATGTGGGGTTGGTGAAGATCTTTTCCCATTTTGTAGGCTGCTTTTTTGTCCTGTTGACCATGTCCTTTGCCTTACAGAAGCCTTTCAGTTTCATGAGATCCCATTTCTTAGTTGTTGATCTTAGTGCCTGCACTATCAGTGTTCTATTCAGGAAGTCATTTCCTGTGCCAACGCATTCAAGGCTGTTTCTCCTTTTCTACTCTACCAAGTTGAGTGTATTTGGATTTATGTTGAGGTCTTTTATCCACATGGGCTTGAATTTTTTTTTGCAGAGTGATAGGTAGATCTATTTGTATTCTTCTACATGCCTACATTCAGTTATGCCAACACCATATGTTGAAGATGATTTCTTTTTTCCATTGTATATCTTTGGCTTCTTTATAAAAAATCAGGTATCCATAGGTATGTGGATTTGTGTCTGGGTCTTTGATTCAATTCCACTGATCAACCTGTCTTTTTTTATGAAAATACCCTCAGTTTTTATTACTATAGCTCTGTAGTACAGCTTGAAATGAGGGATGGTAATACCTCTGGAAGTTTATTGTGTAGGATTGTTTTAACTATCCTGAGTTTTTTGTTTTTCTATATGAAGTTGAGTATTGTTCTTTCAAGGTCCATAAAGAATTGTGTTGGAATTTTGATGGCAGTTGCATTGAATCTGTAGATTGCTTTAGATAAGATGCCATTTTTACTATGTTAGTCCTACTGATCCATGAGGATGGGAAATCTTTCCATTTTCTGATATCTTCTTCCAAGACTTAAAGTTGTTGTCATACAGGTCTTTCATTTGCATGGTTAGAGTTACCTTAAGATATTTTATATTATTTGTGGCTATTGAGATGGGTGTTGTTTCTCTGATTTCTTTCACAGCCCATTTGTTATTGGTATATAGGAGAGCTACTGGTTTTTTTTTTTTTTTGAGTTAACCTTGCATGCAGCCTCTTCACTGAAGGTTTTTATCAGCTGTAGGAGTTCCCTGGTAGAATTTTTTTGGGTTGCTTATGTATATTACTATGTGGTCACCAAGTAGTGATACTTTGACTGCTTCCTTTTTAATTTGTATCCCCTTGATCTCCTTTAGTTGTCTTATTGTTCTAGATAGCTCTTCAAGTACTATATTAAATAGGCTATGCAGAGGATGAACAGCCTTGTCTTAGGCTTGATTTCAGTAGAATTGCTTTGATTTCCTCTCCTTTTAATTTGATGTTGACTATAGCTTGCTGTTAATTTCCTTCATTATGTTTAGGCGTGTCCCTTGTATCCCTGTTCTCTCCAAGACTTTTATCATGAAGAGCTGTTGATTGCCAAAGGCTTTTTCAGCAGTTTGTTTTTATGGTGGATTCCACTGACAGATTTTTGTATGTTAAACCATCCCTGCAACCCTGGGATGAAGCTTACTTAATCATGGTGGATAATATTTTTGATGTGTTCTTCGACTAAGTTGGTGATTATACTGACTATTTTTGCAGCAGTGTTCATGAGGGAAATTGGTCTCCAATTCCTTCTTTGCAGAATCTTTGTGTGGTCTGGTACCAAGGTGACTGTGACCTCATAAAATGAATTTGGCAATGTTCCTTCTATTTCAATGTTGTGGAATAATTTGAGGAGTATTGGTACTAGCTCTTCTTTGAAAGTCTGAATTTTGAGGTAAAATTGTCTTGTCCTTGGCTGCTTTTATCTATCTATCTATCTATCTATCTATCTATCTATCTATCTATCTACCTACCTACCTACCTACCTATTCAGTTGAGAGACTTTTAGTGACTGCTCTCTGTTTCCTTAGGGGCTTATAGGTCTATTTAAATTGTTTGCCTGACTCTGATTCAATTTTGGTAAGAGAAAATTGTCCATTTATTTTAGATTTTCTGATGTTGTAGAGAATAGGTTTTTAAAGCATGACCTAGTGATCCTTTGGATTTCCCTGATATCTCTTGTTATGTTCCCCATTTAATTTCTAATTTTTCTAGTTTGGATATTCTCTCTCTGCCTTTTAGTTAGTTTTGATAAGATCTTGTCTATCTTGTTGATTTTCTCAAAGAACCCATTCCTTGTTTCATTAATTCTTTGTATTGTTTGCTTTGTTTCTATTTTATTTATTTCAGCCCTTAGTTTGATTATTTCCTGCCATCCACTCCTTTTGGGTGTGTTTGCTTTTTTTTTGTTCTAGAGCTTTCAGGTGTGTTGTTAAATTGCTAGTGTGAGATATCTCCAATTTCTTTTTTTTTTTTTTTTTTTTTGGTTTTTCGAGACAGGGTTTCTCTGTGTAGCTTTGCGCCTTTCCTGGAACTCACTTGGTAGCCCAGGCTGGCCTTGAACTCACAGAGATCCGCCTGACTCTGCCTCCCGAGTGCTGGGATTAAAGGCGTGTGCCACCACCGCCCGGCCTCCAATTTCTTTATGTCAGCATTTAGTACTATGAAGTTTCCTCTTAGCACCACTCTCATTGTTTCCCACAAGTTTGGGTATGTTGTGCATTCATTTTTATTGAATTCTAGAAGTTTTTGATTTACTTTTTAAATTTCTATCTTGACCCAGTAGTCATTCAGTAGACAGTTGCTCAATTCCCATGACTTTGTAGGCTTTCTGTTTTTAAATCTAGCTTTAATCCATGGTTGTCTGACAGCATACAGGGGGTTATTTCATTTTCCTTGTATCTTTTCAGACTTACTTTGTGATCGAGTATGTGATCAGTTTTGGAGAAAGTCCTGTGAGGTGCTGAGAGGAAGGTATATTCTTTTGTATTTGGGTGAAATTCTCTATAGATAACTGTTCTGTCCATTGGTTTTATAATGCTTGTTAGCTCTAGTATTTCTCTGTTTAGTTTCTGTCTGGATGACCTGTCCATTGGTGAGAGTGATGTACTGAAGTCTCCCACTATCAATATATGAGGGTCGATGTGTGGTTTAAGCTTTAGCAATGTTTCTTTTACAAATGTGGGTGCTCTTGAGTATGGAGCATAGATGTTAAGAATTGAAACATCATCTTGGTGGATTTTTCCTTTGATGAGTATGAAGTATCCTTCTCACCTCTTTTGATTATTATTGTTATTATTATTATTATTATTATTATTATTATTATTATTATTATTATTTTGGAAGTCTATTTTGTTGGATATTAAAATAACAACACCAACTTGCTTCTTGGGTCCATTTGCTTGGAAAAATCTTTTCCCAACTCTTTACTCTGAGGTAATGTCTATCTTTGATATTGAGGTGTGTTTCTTGTATGCAGCAGAAAGATGGATCCTGTTTTTGCATCCATTCTGTTAGCTAGTGTCTTTTTTTATTGGAGAATTAAGTCTATTGATATTGAAAGATATTAATGACCATTGATTGTTAATGCTTATTATTTAGTTGTTTTTGGTGGTGGTGATATACAGAAATAGAGAAAGAGAAAAACTCAGAGTCAAAACGTAGATGGGATAATTTAAGTTAAGAAAAGCTGGCTAGTTATTTGTAATAGCCAGAACCTGTAAACAACCTAGATGCCTCTCAATGGAAGAATGGATAAAGAAAATGTGGTACATTTACACAATGGAGTATTACTAAGGAGTAAAATACAATGGCATCAGGAAATTTGCAGGGAAATGGATGGAACTAGAAAAAAATCATCCTGAGTGAGGTAACCCAAACCCAGAAAGACAAACATGGTATGTACTCACTCATAAGTGGATATTAGAAGCAAAGGATAATCAGGCTACAATCCACAGCCCCAGAGAAGCTAGGTAACAAAGAAGACCCTAAGAGGATGCATAGATTTCCCTGGGAAAGGAAAATAGATGAGATCTTCTGGGTAAACTGGGGTGGGAGTTTGGAGCAGAGGGAATGGGGGGATGGGAAAATGAGGGATCGGGTTGGTCGAGTTGAGGGTGGGACAGAGTGTGAGAATAATGAAAGAGATATCTTGATACAAGGGCCATTTGGGGGTTAGGGAAAAAACTGGCACCAGGGAAACTCCCAAGAATCTACAAGGATGACCAGCTAAGACTCCTACTAATAGTGGAGAGGGTGCCTGAACTGGCCTTTCACTGTAACCAAATTGGTGACTACCCTAATTGTCAACAGCCTTCATCCAGTAACTGATGGAAACAGATGCAGAGATCCACAGTCAAGCACTGGGCCGAGCTCTGGAAATCCAGTTGAAGAGAGGAAGGAGGGATTGTATGAATAAGGGCGGTCAAGACCATGGTGTGGAAACCTGCAGAGATAGCTGACCTGAACTAATGGGAGCATATGGGACTCTAGTCCAACAGCTAGAGAGCCTGCATGGGACTGACCTAGGCCCTCTGCAAGTGGATGACAGTTATATAGCTTGGTCTGTTTGTGTGGCCCCTGGCAGTTGGATCAGATCTGTCCCTGGGGCATGAGTTGGCTTTGGGAACCTATTCCCCATGCAGGGATGGTGCCATATTCCCTGGCTGTTGTTTATTGTGTTTTTATATTGGCACCTAGGCATCTGTGTTTGGGGTGATTACAGGTAAAGGGGTTATTTTCTGATCCGGCTTTGTTAGGTGGATGTTTTGTTCCTTAGTTTCTGTTTCCTCTTTGGTCTTCTGGTATTTGTGCACTGGATTTCTGGCAGCTGGCATGACCTTTGGTCCAGCAGGGAGTCTCCATCTGAGTTGGGGGTTGACCTTCTGGTGGCTACTGTGGTCTTTGTTCCAGCATGGGGTGGGATATGGTAATGAGGAGGGGAGTGGGGAGTGTTGATGTGGGGGGCACTGAGAGAGTGGAAGAGGTCCTCAGGTGGGCCCCCTATCTGGAGTTCTGAAGGCAAGTGTGATCTCTGGTCTAACAGAGTCTCTGTCTGAGTTTGCCTATTTGTTCTTATGACTGGTGTAGTCTGTTTCTCTGTCTGACTTATCCTTCGCCGGTTCTGGAGTGCACCTGCACCTGTTCTGGACTGTCTGACTTGTCCTGCACCTGTTCTGGACTGGAGTGGCCTGCACCTGAGCAGGGAAAGAACATTTTATAATAGTAAGTTATTGTTGAGAAGTGTGTTGTACACTTGACTTTTAAATGTTCATTTCCCTCTGTCACAACTATCCTAAAATCTTTAGAAAGTCTGACTTTTACTCCAGATTAAAAAACAATAATCCTTGCAAAATCTGAACATGAAAGGGATTATATATCAAATGTGTAACACTAAGTAAGATGACTTGGCTAATTGGCATATGTGTTTATATGAATATAATTAAATATATCTATATGTATGCTCTATTTATATGATATTATTTATATAGTTGGTTTTTAGGTTAGCCTCAACCATGCAAAAATCATGTTTACCTTTGAGATGGGCTTAATTTAATATGGGATATCTAAATAGTCTAACATCAAATTTGGAGAGTCAAATTTAAATTTTTTTCTAATATTGAGAGTCAACATAAAATCAGAAAACCAAAATGACACTAAATATTTCACCAAAGAAAATTTTTTTTGGTGCCCAGTCCCAGAGATTCTAGGAGGGGCCTTGTAGGAGAAACTCACAGAGCTTAGGCTCAATTTCCCATTGAAAGTTTGCTGCCCAAATAAAGCTGGCACCTCTGAGAGTATGAAGTTGAGTTACTTAAGGTCACTATATTAAAAATAAGGGCCATTACTCAGGTTATACCAGGAAGTCTGTTATGTAATACAGAAAAAAAGAAGTCTCTTCCTCCATCTTTCTGCCTTCTAAGTCCACTTTAGTATATCTTATTAACAAATAAAAATATAGTTTAAGTCCTATCTTTTTCCTCATGAACTACAGAAGAGTGTGACACTAAAAACTGATAAAAAGGTCAAATATCTAAAGACACATACTACATTTCTGCCTTTTATGCATTTAGTGCTTAGGAATTTCATACATACATATAATGTGTTTTGACAAACTCTTCCC
>CABHPR010124585.1:7127-36698 GCA_902168415.1 Peromyscus melanophrys | reverse complement strand
TTTTTTTTTTCTCTCTTTGAAATGATGGTATCTGGTGAGATTCCATACTGCTGTACTTTATTTTGTTCTTGATGGAGTGCTTAAAAGAAAATGA
This sequence comes from Peromyscus melanophrys, assembly GCA_902168415.1. Lineage (NCBI taxonomy): Eukaryota > Metazoa > Chordata > Mammalia > Rodentia > Cricetidae > Peromyscus > Peromyscus melanophrys. The sequence goes on along the minus strand of CABHPR010124585.1, from coordinate 36,604 downwards.
CAATTCACATATTTTATGCTTACAGCACTTCAATATTGAAAACATGTTCTCTTAGATAAAGAAAAGTGAGCTGTCCTGCACAAACTGAGCACCGTTAATTACAGGGACATGCTTGTGACTGCTTAATATCAAACTCAGTAGGGCATTGTTTAACAACCGTGATAATAAATATTAAGTTCATAATATGTGCCCTCCTTCCATTTCATTTCAAAGCCTTGTGGAAGAAAAGTGTGAAGTGACATTATTTTTTTTTTTTTTTTACTGGAGCTGAGGACCGAACCCAGGGCCTTGCACTTGCTAGGCAAGCACTCTACCGCTGAGCTAAATCCCCAACCCCAAAGTGACATTATTTTAGTCCTGCATATTGTTGGTTCTCTTAACTGAGCACCATTAGGCAAACAGCACGATGAGACTGTGTGAGGGTGGTGATGGTTTAAAGGTGCTAAAGCCACTTCAAACAGTGGATAGAATTTCAGGGGAGGACTGAACTTGAACCTTGTGTCTCAGAATTTGTGCTGCTCAATTGCATTAGTAATAACTATATCGCGCCATCATAGTTCTTCACAGTAGAAATAAAAAGTAAACAAAGCTAGGAGCCTCAGACACACTTTTTGTGACCCCCAGAAATTTGATGATGGGGTTTACATGTGACTCAGATAGGTCTTGTCCTATAAATGATGTTTTCATAACATTTTTGTTCTTTAAGGAATGTGGTTTCTAACATGATAAAGAAGATTCTGATGTGTGAATAACATGTTCCACACTGTTGAAATTGACTAACAGCTTTCATCAGTCACACATGGCCCCACAAATTTCCTGGTGTATGTTCTGTTCTTGCCCAGGAATGGAGACCTAGTCAGTAGTGTCAACGTTTTTCTGTGGCTGTTGGGGCAGAGGGTCAAGTTAAGCTCTGCCCAGGAGAAGGAAGCTTTGAGAATGAACTTCCACATTCTGTGCAAGTCCTCATTTCTGTGATTGATGGCTAGCATTGGGGTACTATGTTCTATCAAGTAATTTTATGCAGGCATTAACTGAAAAAAATCCCATTAAAAATGCCAGCAGTAATTTGGTTAAGCAAACTGGTTAAAAATTACAGAGATGCACAGATCACATTATGTATGAGAGAAACCCAATTCATAAATCACACTGTAAACTAATAAAAAATACTTCTGGTTTTAGAAATGAAAAAGTGTAGCCTGACATGTTCGTTTCACATTCTCTGAAGCTACATTAATTGCTCCCTTCCTTCAAAGTAGAGAAAAGAAGCCAAATCTTGCTACTGGGGAGTGAACTTGACAAGTGTGTTCTTTCATAATTACTTTCTATTAAGGCATAAAAATCCCATTCTGTTGTAAACGGGGCTTTTCAAAATCTGGAGAGGAATGTTAAACAGCAGGTGGAAGCTGAAACCTTGAGGCCAAAGAAGACTTTAAACTCAGCCCACCCAATTTACCCTGACTTTTGAGTAAATCTAGAGTTGGCAAGAAATCTTGTAGGCATCGTCTGGGCTACCCTGAATTCACATAGCAAAGTGGAAACTGTAATTTGCACAGAGAGTTTTGGGGTTTTTAATGATGATAGAAATGCTGGTATTATTCAAAATGCCATCTTTGAAATTTCACTTTATCGAAATTTGGGGGTGGCATAAACACCATAACTTACCAGTCATGGAAAGAGTGTACTTAGGAATTGTTACATAAAGTGCCTACCTTGACAGGAAAATCAGAGTAAAGCTGCTTTCTCAGGGAAAGCATTGTGTGTACAAATAAATAGACAAATATATTATATACATATGAATCTAGTTGACCATAAGATAAATACATTGACACATTTGAATGTCAACTTAAACTTTAACTAATAGGGGGTATTTAACATATTTTATGTGATAAAATCTTCTGTGACATATTTAAGCATCATGGGAAATTCCCAGAACCTATAAAACCAAAAAATTTCTAACATAACTGTGATATATTTTTGTGTTTTGGTTACTTACCTTGGTGAAAGAACGTATTCCGTTATAAACATTAAACCCATTTCCAGTGTTCTCCTTTCTACTTGCAACAGCCAATATTCCCTGGGCATTGTTAGGGTTGTACTCAGGCTGCCCCCAGAGGTCCCCTGTTGAACGTGTGGTCCTGGGGACAGCAAGGTCAGAGGTAAGGCCATGGAACTGCTCTTGTCTAGTCACCAGGTTCCTTCATCAGTGAGTTCATAGTTCAATAGACTATTTGGAATGGGGCCTAGATGAAGGAAATAACTCACTGGGTGCAGACTTTGAAGAGATTGTTTACCCTGACCTGCCTCCCCTTCTCTTTCTCTCTTTCTCCTCTTCTGTTTGCTCTCCCTATTCCTCCTTTCATCCCCCTCTTCCTCTCCTGTCTGCCATAATGTACACTACTTTGCTCAGCCACAAGCTCTCCTCCATGATGGTCCACCTTCCCGTGGGCCCAGCAGCAGCAGCCAAGTGACCTCAGAATGAAACCTCTGCAGCCACGAGTCAAAGCAAATCTCTGGAAAATTTAAAGTTTTCTTTTTGAGTGTTTTGTTAAAACAACAAAATTCTGGCAATCCATAAGAGGTATTTATAAAAATATCAGGGTCACTGCACTCAACAGTCCACACAGAACCTTAAAAGAGCTATGAAGGCATCATTGCCAGAGGAAAGTTGCATTTCAGGTCTGTGTAGTGTCCTGCCGAGTGTTCCTTCCTTACAGTGACGATGTTGAGTGTGCTGTCATTCTCTGGGGACTGCAACAAGAGAAAGTAGCATGAATGTTAGTAACACCAGTAGTGGAGCACTAGTGAACATCATCAGAGTTACCATCTACATACTGAAAATTTGTGATTTCCTCATTAGTGTGAGTATTCTTCACAGTTGTCTCTAAAACACTTCACACCTGTCCTCATAGGAGGAACTGCTATTCCAGTCTTACGACCGCCAAAACTGCTGTTTGCAAGGACCAGTGATCCTTGAGATCACCAAGGTGATAAAGCGTTGCTCTAATGTTTGGCACATGTCTATATGGCCAGGAGCATGTGTTCTGAAGTCTAGCAATGCTGTCTCTTGAAGAGATACATAACCACCACAGTTGCTCTTGTGTAATGACAAGGAAATACATTCCTGTAAAGCTCAGAAGTGACCCAGGTACACGTACACCCAAGTCTGTAAGCCATTGGTGCTGTCCACATGCAGATGATGCAGTAGGAGCTGTAGCAGCACTGCTCCTTCCCCGGTGCCCTCTGATGTCCCTTGGGTTGGGTTTAGTGACTTGACATAGAACGGTACTTGAATGAAGAATAAGACAAGGAGACTTATTGCTTTTATATTAATAATCGGAAAGCAACATAAGACTATTTGCACAAAATTGTTTCAGCCAGGAATCAATATTTTTTCTAATTTGAGTAGTGGAGTTTTACTGAACTTTCTGACCTAGTATTCTTTTAGGAATGTATTTTTAAAAAATGTAGTTAGTTTTCTGTTAGGAACTTTGATTGTAACTCAATCACTGATTATTCATCCGGACAATTTTTGCCAAGCACCTATCCTGGTTTTCTTCTAAGTTGATACTTATGGATGAGAGGACAATTTGACTCTAAAGGGAGTCAGTAAGGATTAGAAGAAATCCCATAGGCTTAAAGGAAAAGAACTGGAGAAGAGTAAGATGTTATTTAACATCTTATATAGGTACCCTTGTTTTGCCTAGTTTCTGTACTCACTCACATGCCAGTTGGAATAACATTAAAGAATTTTCATCTAACAGGGTTGGCGTGGGGGTGAATTAAAACACCAAACATTCCAAAAATGGTATCAGTGAATACTGTCATGACCAAACTCTTGAATATCCAAGATGATGTTGAGTGATGCAATTTTAAACAGGACCAGCTCATTTTTTTCTGTGAGAATCTGGAAGGTTAACATATGGACATTTCTTCCTAAAGATGAAAGAGATCTCATATTTGGTTAAAAGCAGTTGACAGAAGGTTTAATAGATGATTTACACGTAGCGTGATCAGACACGTACCAAGCATACTGTTCACAAATGGCAACATCCATCCTCCATAACATAAAAAAGGCATCTTATCAGTATGCTTGCATTTCGTACTCAAGTGTGATCATTTGTGTGAACATAAATTTGGTTCCAATTTAGTCTTTTGTGTGACTGAGAAAAGACAAAACTCTTTGCTATTTATTTGTCATATATTGTTTTTGCTTTTGAACTGATTTTAAAATGTAGAGAGTACTCTGGGCTTCCAACAGGAAAACATTCAATTTCTATCTCCTTCTTAGTAGAAGGTTCTGGAAGGTGTGGGTCAGGGATACATTTTAACTAGTTCACCTTCACAAACATAATGGGTTAAAAACAAAAATGTCACTGTCTTAGAATACTGTGCTAAACATGTCAGAGTAAATTTACATTTATTCTGGACCATTTTGATTCTGGCCTAAGAAAAGCAACGTGTCACAGGTAAGACAACAGCTATGCTCTAGAGACCCATGAGTCAAACTTGTACAAGTGGATTTTAGTGCAGAAATATCGGCACATAATTGAATCTTCAAACCCATTATTTTCATCCATAAAGCATTTTAACACCAAGTTTACAAGTTGCTAGAATAAACTGAGAAAAGTGCTTAGAAGGGGTAGCTATTTAAGCTATTTACATTTACTGCAGATTGCCTTTGAATGCTTATATTGATGTAGTCCAAGCAGGCATTCAGGAGTACAGTAAATAACAATAGAGAACCCACTGGGTGCCCAACAGTCTAGTAGCATTGAGGACCCAATTATGACAAGGCAGAACTTTTGTCTTAGAGGGCCTGGGTAATGAATTGAATATGCACTTTGTCTAGTTTAGAATCCCACCATGACAGCAACAGTAAAGAAGCTTGCCAATATATAAATCTTACATATATATTTAATTCTCTATTATGCAAACTATAAAATTTGATCCCCCTTTCCCACTCCATGTGGACTTTTTATGTGTTTTCCTGTGGCCCATTGTTTTGTAGCAGCAAATTCCTAAGCTGTTAGAATCAGGGCAGAAACACAGGATGATTCTTTCTGGAAATTGAATTCAAGCCACACTGCATAGTCAGCAGTTAACTTGGCCAGGAACACCAGGCCAGAATATCCTCTCCAGAGCAGAGTGATATATGAACATATTTACATTGGTTCTGAGAAATCAGGGAGTAAAGCACCATTATTAAGGCCCATCTATCTTTAATTGTGCTTTTTCAAGTCTGCCAACTTCATTCCAAGTGCTGGCAGGGGCTGTTATAGGGAGTTGTGGCGGCTTGCTGTCTGGGTAGGAAACTGGGGGCCTTTAGAACTGTAATTCTCTTCACCCCAAGGAGAGATAATGTAGAGCATGCAAATTATTATCTTAGTCTTGATTCTTCTTTATTTTCTTATAGGCTCATCATTTATCTGGTGTGCTGTGCTTAATAGGTAGACTTCCTCACTCCGTGGATGGAAGGTGTCCCAGACACAGTAGTAAAAGCCATCCAACTTACACTTACTTTTCCCTGATTCTTCTGAAGAATACAGCTACAACAGCAGCCTCACGGTCATTCTTGACAATTATGCTAAAAGTACAAGGCAGTTACTTTATCTTGAGCACTCTTTCAAAGGAAGTGTTGTTCCCAAAAAATAATGCTATTGAACTCTATTGAATTAAAAATTCTTACTTGGATTTTCTTGAGTGATACTGTTTGTTTCTATGACTGATTTCTTCCTTCCTTCCTTCCTTCCTTCCTTCCTTCCTTCCTTCCTTCCTTCCTTCCTTCCTTCCTTCCTTTCTTTCTTTCTTTTTCCTTTTTTTTCCTTTCCTCTTTTCTTTTTTTTGCTCTTTATTGAACCTAGACTTTTTATAAAATCTATTCTGATCAAGGTTTCTCCCCCTTCCTCCCAGATCCTCCCCATCTCTCTACCCACCCAAATCTACATTCTTTCTTTCCCTTTCTCATTAGAAAACAAACAGGCAATTAAAAATAAACAAATATATAAATAAACCAGAATACGACAAAAAAAAAATAGGAAAAAAAAGCCAAAGAAAAAGCCCAAGAAACATATTTGGATGCAGAGATTCACAGACATGGAAATTTCATAAAAGACAAAAACAAACAAACAAACAAATAAAAAACACAAAATGGGAAAGGACAGCATATAAGCATAAGATCTTTAAGGGAAATAAACGCCCAAACAAAGCATCAAGAGACAAAACCACTTGTCTTATGTTCGTTTTGTGTTGGCCATCTACTGCTCGACATTGGGTCTGTCCTTAAATGTGGTTTGTATACCCAGTGAGACTGCACCAGAGGAAACTAATTTTCCTTTCTTCTAGGCTGGGATAGGGGCTTGTGTTCCCTTCCCCACTCAGCTCTAGGACGTCATCTGGCTTAGACCTGGGCGGGCCCTGGGCATGCTGCCATGGTCTTTGTGAGTTCAAATGTCTGTCAGCCCTGTTGTGTCCTAGAAGGCCTTGTTTCTTTGGTGACTTCCATTCCCACTGGCTCTTACAATCTTTCTGCCTCCTCTTCTGCAAAGATCACCAAATAATGAGGGAGACAAAGCCCCAACTAGACATCTCTTGCCACAAATGAATCCTTCAGTTGCACTAATGGGTTACATCTAATTGAGTTGTTGACCAAAGGGACCCCATGGAAATCTCCAAACAATCCAAGCTATCGACAAGGCTACTGGTTCTCCTCCACAAACTGACAGTAAGGTCCTGTTGCTGAAGACAACGCCTACATAACTCACTGAACAGAAAGTTGAGTTAGTGCCTCGCTAGAGCCTTCACCTCTGCTAATGATTTTTCACGGTGCTGGGAAGTACTCTACATACTACCCGAGAAAAAAGATGAATACCAACCCAGTTCCAAACCCTTCAATCTGAAATGGTGGCCCCACTGCATGACCTGCTGGTGCAACAGTCGCACACAGCTTGTAGGAGTGACCAACCACTATCTGATTGGATTTAGGGACACTCCATGAGATGGAGCACAGCACTGCTCTGGTAGTCAAGAACCCGAGACTACACAGGCCATGGACATAGGGAGAATCCAAATACTAGTTGTAAAGGAACAAAAGCAAATAAATAAATGACTCCTGATGACATTCTGCTACACTCATAGATCAATGCCTTGCTCAGTCATCATCAGAGAAACTTCCTCCTGAGCTAGATGGGGACAAACACAGAGACTCACAATGGACAATGTGCAGTGAATGAGAAACCCTGGCACACTCAGTCCTAACTGGAATTAACTACTAAAGGAAGTAATCTTAAAAATGATCTGTGACTGTATCTTAGATGAATCCATTACACATAATACATGTTACACTTATACATATCTCTGTTCTTACAAGTGATACACAAACATACAAAATATATCTCGCATGTTCACATTACACACAAGCTATATTCATAATTAAAATGATGTATAGACACATGTGAACATTACACGTACACATATCCGAAACACAAAAGCAACAGTCTTCTTAATTATTCTAACCAAACATTTTGTTTGCATAACCAAATCATATTTTAAACCTATTATAACATGTCCATCTCACTTAAGGAGAGACAAAGTGGTAAGTAATCAGCCTAAAATGCAGTTACTATCTACTAACTTTTTAAATGGTATGTTATTTTTAACCTTATTGAATGGAAAGAGGGTCCAGCCTTCTCTAAGTGAAGGGGTTTAGAGAAAGACACTCCTTTGAAGTTTTTGTTACTTCCCACTTGATCACCCCCATTGTTTCAGTATCCCCGCATTTTGAACTTCGATAAGCTGCCTGCCAAAACGTGGGAAAGCCCCTAGAGTGAAATCCTTAGAGATCCTGTAGTCCTGAAGAAGAACCTTGATGTTATGAATGAGGCAACTGAATGAGTCCAAACTGCTTGAGCACAAACCCCTGTGTGTATTATTGGAAAGTGTAAACTTGATTCTGAGTTTTCGAGGGCCTTTTTGATTATCTTGTAAATACACTTACCTGAAATCTGTTGACCTCTTTAGTTAGATTCTTAGCGGATTGACAAAAGAACCTATTCTTATAAAATGCTCTACTATAAAATAGAAACAATGTGCCTTGCTGACCTCCTGTGCTTGGCTTATTCATTCAATAAGCCTTTATTAGTCAGATGATGTTGTAAGGCACTTGGTGAGATATTAGAAAGCTAGAAATGAAAGGGTTACTCCTTGCCATTGAAACCTTTACAATATCATGGGAAGGCTTATGTGTGACTGCATGTTGTGACAGCATGTAAACACTGTGACTGATACATGTCTGGTATGTGCGTGGGGAGGGAAAAGCCCTATGATTGCTATATTCTTAGTTGTCAAATTGACCTCATCTGGAATTAACTAAAACAAAAGCAGCTGGGTACACCTGTGAGGGATTTTTTTTTCTTGATTCAATCATTTGAGGTGAGAGGATCTACTTTTAATCTGGGTCTTTTGCAGTGGGAATGTCTGGACCACACCTTTGCCTGGAAGCCTATATATAGGCCATTATTCTCTTTGCTGCCTACTCTCATTGTCAAGTCCATTCCTTCAGTGGCATTAGAACCCAGTTCTTCAGGATTCTGGCATATTCTGAAGACTAAAGACCAGCTGAGATATCCAGACTTGTGAACTGAATAATAGTGGATTCTTGGAACTTCAGCTGGTAGACAGCTATTATTGGACTAACTGAACCACAGACCACAGACAATATGCCATTTTAATAAATCCCATATATGTGTATGAGATTTATACATATATATATATATATATGGGATTTAGGCATATATACATACATGTATACATGGGATTTATTCTATTTCTATATTTCTATCTTTCTCTCTCTCATATATATATATGTACATACATACATACACATATATACACATTCTATAAGTAAGTTCTGTTCCTCTAGAGAACTCTAACTAATACAGATTTTGGTACCAGAAGTGATTCTAGAGCAACAGAAGTATAAGTATGATTTTTTAAAGTATCTGGAATAGATATTCCAATTTGGCGACATCTGCAGTACCAAAGCTGCTCCTAGAAGCTTGGAGGGTACTGAGAGCCCATGGCATGAACTATTTTACAAACTTAAGGAGACAAATGCATTTGATTATCCTGATTCACCAATTATGAGACAAAAAAGACTTGATGACTCTGTATATAAAACTTTTGACGATTTGTGGAGAAATAAGGAAAATGATGCTGCTGGATGGTTGCTCCTAGCATCCCTCTGGATAAATTGACAAAGGAAAAGAATGAGCTCTGTGATAAAAAATTAATCAAGTTCTAGCATCTCCGAATGTGGCAAAGGACAACAATGAACTGGGAGACAAACTGACTGGTTCCAGATGCACATAATTTGTCTAAAGTTTTCCAAGTACGCTCTGGAAGAGATCTTTCCTTCCAGCAGCCACAGTGCTCAGGCTGTAATATAAGGGTGGCTGAACTACAGTGAAAATTCAAGCCTCAGAGGTGTTGGTAGTTAAAGTAAGAGCACTGATTGGTAAAGAATGGGATCCTATAACTTGGGATGGAGATGTGTGGGAGGATCCCATTGAAACTGAGAACTTTGTAACTTCTGATTTTCAAGGGTTTATCTCACCCGAGGAAGTGGTTGTTCTACCCTCAGCAGAAGATATACCCCCAGAACCCCCTGACATACTGCCTTTTCCACCTCGACAGAGGAAATTAATCATTCGCTATTTGTTATGCCAGTAGTGACTTTCACTGAAGGAGATGCTAGGCAAGATAATATAAATGTCTCTCAGTGTAGATGAAATTCTAAATGGTCTTTTTAAATAAGAAACACAGAGCTAAACACAGAGTTAAAGCCTAAGAGATCAGAGCAAGAGCCACAACTCCCTTTAGCTTACTACTCACTGTCGTCCTTCCCCTGAGAGAGAGACCTTCTTCCTGTGTGTCTTGAATTTTATTGCTTTCCTGTTCTGCCTTCTCATTGGCTCTAAGCCCAGCCACATGACTTCCTCATCACTGCCTGTCCATACAGACCTCCTGGTCTCTATGGTTGATACTGGGAATAAAGACTGAAGGGTCACCACACTTGGCTGTGTCCTTGACCACACAGAGACTCTGCCTGCCATGTGATTGGATTAAGGGCCTTGGCTACCACCACCTGACTTCTATTCCTGGCTTGCTAATGACCTCTGATCTTCAGGCAAACTTTATTTATTAACATACAAATAAAATCACATTTCAGCACAATTAAAACATTACCACATCTCAAGGACCACCAATAGTCACCTCTAGACCTATAACCAGACTTAAGCCTAAGCAGACTCCTACAGGGGAGAGAAAGTGTAGTGCACGAGGAAGTGCACTACACCATTAAAGAGTTCAGTGAGTTGGTGAAGTCATTCAAGCAGAAGTCCAGAGACTATGTACAGAAATAGACTGAAGGGTGTGGAATAATGATGGAAGAAACTGAATCAGGCCAAGTTTATTGTTATGGGTCCACCGAGTGGGCTTAATACAGAAGTTCGCACGGTTAAAAAAAAAAAGTATCAAAAGTTTGTTTGAATGGTTGGCTGAAGCATTTGTCTTAATTAAAAAGCCTATTAAAAAGGAGTTGGAGATGCTTGATATCCCCTGGCTTAGTGTTGATGAAGGGATTTTAAGGCTCGGGGAACTGCAATGCTAGAGTGGGTGTGCTGTGTAAAATTTAGTTCTACACCATGGGAAGGCCCAGAAGACATGCCCTTCACTAATCCTATAAGACACAAAATATTGAGAGGGGCACCAGCACATTTGAAGAGCTTCGTTGTCACCCTTGTCACTGTGCCAGACTTTAGAGTTGGAATGCTGCTGTTCAGTTGGATGAATTAAATGCAATGGCTTTAATTGGGCCCTGAAGTAGCAGAGGCCAAATGACAGCACTGAATCACCAAAGGCAGGGTGATTGTGGTTATCATAATGGGCATCACAGACAAAAACATGTCCATAATGGCCTAACCCACAATAGGCAGTACAGGCAAAATGATTTTTATAGTGGCATGATTCATATACACCTTTGATACCGGTTAATCAGTCATGGGATTTCCAGGCATGATGTAGATAAGAAGCCTGATGAACTTTTGTGTGATCTGAATAAGCAGAAAATTCCTCAAACAAATGAAAGAAAGGCTATATGAGATCATGCAAAAGGGAATCTTGGCCCATTAAACAGTTTCCAGGCTTGAGCCCATTTGCAGACCCAGAACCTCTTGGATGCCAGGTTCTCCTGAGGAAGAACCCTGATAAAATATCTCAAAGTTTTACTGTTAGCCTTTCTCCAGTCCTTCCCTAGAGGGACTTAATGCCCTTTACAAGGGTGACTGTACACTGTGGCGAAAGAAAACAATCGACTTTCCAGGGTCTGTTGGATACCAGTTCTGAATTGACACTGATTCTGGAAGATCCCAAGAAACATTGGCCCTCCAGTTGAAGCAGGGGCTTGTGGAGGTCAGGTGATTAATGGAGTTTTGGTTGAAATCTGACTCATAGTAGGTCCAGTGGGTCCCTTAACTCATCCTCTGGTTAATTCCTCAGTCCCAGAATGTATAATTGTGGTAAATATACTTAGAAGTTGGCAGAATCCTCACTTTGGTTCCCTGACCTATCGGGTGAGGGCTGTTATGGTTGGAAAGGCTAAATGGAGCCTTTAGAGTTACTTCTGCCAGGGAAAATAGGGAATCAAAAATGGTATCACATCCCTGGAGGAATTGCAGAAATTTGTGCCTCCATCAAGGACTTGGAGGATGCAGGGTTGGTGGTTCCCACCACATCTCCCTTTAACTCTCCTTTAAGTCCAGTGAAGAAGACAGATAGATCATGGAGAAGATAAAAATATTGAGCTTGGCCTTTTGTGACTTGGCCTTATTGGGTTGTTTGACTAACTGGCAAGGACCTTAAGATGAGAACACATGCAATGCTGGTTTCAGTTTCAGACAGTGCTGAATAGTTTTGTCTGAACTTGATTATCAAAAAGTATCCAACACTCAATGTGTTCATCTCAATTAATATTGAAAGAATATAAAATTAAACTACACATGACATAAACATGACTCTTTTCTCTGGAAATGTCTTTTAGACTCCAAAACTGTCAGGGAATTTTTTTTGGCTCTGCAATTTCTGTTCCTAGCTGTTTTCACAAAATGCAAACACATGCAAAAACATTGTAATGAACCTCAATACTCAGTCATGTTCAGTAAGACCTCAAAAGATTTTTGCTTTGAACTTGGTTCTCCAGACAGGCTACCTTCAGGAGAATAGACGGTATCTTCTTACTCTCTGTGATGTGGTTTGGCCCTTTTGAGGGTCCCAATGAAAGCTTTGTTCTACACAGCACATTAAGTTCACTTCAGGGCTAAGAGTTAACAGAAGCATTTCTCCTTATAGAGCATCCTGGGTCTGTGGTCCTCATAGGGACAAGAGCTTTAGACCATGAAAGAAAAACTTTGCTGCATCAAAGACACACTGAGACTCACCATTAGGCCCAGAGTTGAGGCCCTGCCTTGGATTATGTCTCTTTAGGTTGTCGGGTCTGGCATCACTTCGTGGTTTTGTCCTTAATATGTTTACTCCACTGATTACTTTGTAATTCTGTACCACTGAAATGAATCCATTCCAGGTTTGTTTCTTAAATACATGGTACAGTCTTTTTGAACTAAACTCACAATAAATGAATGTTCACATGGAGGTTTAAGATTTAACTGACAGGGTCTAGACGACGGTATCCCCAGTTAGAGGAATATGATGACGAAGATGCATTCTGTAAGCCACTTCCTCCACATCCTCCCCCGCCATATTTTGTCTCCAAGTTTTATACAATATCCTGGATAATGCCTGACTGCAAGCCACCTTCCCTTTTCTGGAGAAAACTGTTCGTTCATTTCAAGCTCTTCTCAGCATGGCCATGGAGCTGGTCGACCTGAGGCCTCTTCTTGATAGAAATTTTGATTGGTTTCTTTCCCTTAGTTTTATTCATATGTCTTACCTTTAGTGTAATTTTGTTTGCCTAAGATCTGGTGACCATTATACACCATAATACAAGTGTAGTTAGTCAGTTTTAAATGTCTGTCTCTGCCTTGTATTAAGATATAATTTTTGTTGCTCTTTCATAGGCATAAAATTGGATGCCAACCCCATCTCTTGCCATTAGAAGCTCCCTGATATTGTCATTTTGGTTTGTTCAAACAGCTACAATCTTTGTCTTTCTATATGCTAGCTACACTCTCTGCCATTTTCTTCATCAAATGAGAAATGTATGTTTCCCGGAATAGTTCTCATTTATTCAACACCAACTGTGGGATGAATCAGGTGCCAGGCTTGACACTCTGTCCTGTCAATGGTAAGGAGATGAGTATGTCTTCCCTTGGGGAGATTCAGTAGGTACTTATATGAGACCAAGACCATATGACATGTGGAAGCCATATGACCAAGCAGACATATCGACTCAGAGCCTCTCCATGTATGTGCTAGGTACCAAGATCCCAGGGTCCTTGCACAAATAATGCCAGTCCTGCTTCAGGGAACTGTTCTTAGTTCATTAACTCCTACATCTGAACTCTAGACCTAAGAAGTGAAGAAGCAGCCGCTGTTGGAGTGTCTGAAGCAGCTTTGGGTCAGGCAGGTAGGGTAGCCACTGCTGTGGGGTTCAGTGCAGAGTGTTGAGAAAAGGGACAGGGATGGAAAGCGGGGTGAGCATTTCCAGCTGTGCTATCTATTCCGCCAATGTGGCTCAGAACTGCAGTTTCAAATATTCCAGTAATTCCAAGTTTGCCTGGCAGTTAGGGTACATTTCACACAAGTTTTAGCAATGTGAAACATTTTAGCAGTTTGTTTAATATTTTGTCCTAGGCCCCATAAGTGTTGAGGTTTGGTCCTAGGATCCAACAGTGTAGTAGAAGCTACTTCAGGAGAATACTATTCGGCTATAAAAAGAAAATAAAATTAGAACATTCATAGACAAATGGGTGGAGATGTTATAAGTTATTATTCTGAGTGAGTAACCCAGCCCCTAACTGACAAATTCGCTGTATTTTCTCTTTTATGTAAGTGTTAGCTTTCAATCTTCAGATAAGTATGTTTAAATTGGACAGTTCACAGAAGCCAGGGAACTAGCAAGAGACCATGAGCATGGGATTTCAGGGAAAGGGGAATAAAACACAGGTGGTACATGAAGGGAAAAGAGGAATATAATAATAATAATAATAATAATAATAATAATAATAATAATAATAAGGTTCATTGGGATGGTGGATGGAAAGGCAGAGTAGATGAAGGGTTATGTGAAAGGGTAACTAGCATTAAAATCCTTTGAAAATGCTATATTGAAACCAGTATTGTAGAAGTTTCTTAAAATAAACATACGTACATATATAAAAAGAGTTTAAATAGTGTTACTCTATAAAAGCAGGAAAATGTTTCTCCTAGACAACATGGGCTGTCAAATAAAAGGCCTGGTTCCTGGTATGGTTTACCTCTTTTCACCTTGTTGGTCAGTGGGATCTCATAGACTCCCTAAATATCACAGTCTATTTTCATTGTTCCTAATTATGCTCTAGAATTTGATAGCAAGACCCCATTGCTGAAGATACCATATACTTAAGTTACAGGGCTTGAAGAAATCAACTGATAGTGACTGACTTGGAAGCCTCGTTCCCAGCTTTCATGTGATGGAAGGGTCAAATTATGGTGTTGGGGGAGAAAAGTCATCAACAGTCTTGCTCAGCTATGAACTCTAGGAGTGTAACTACTGACTGGCTTGACAAAACAAGCCACTGGCACCATAGTGGCTTCAGTGTTACGGGAGTAACCAACCACTTTCTGATTAGATTTAAGGTCTACTCCTCAAGATGGAATTAATGCCTGTTACCACTAACTGGTCTCCAAACCAGTGGTGGGCTAGGTCATAGGTCCTAAGGGAGGACCAAATACAACTATTCTGTTCAATTGCTAGAGCATTTAACTGACCCTTAAGTCCTCATCTTAACACCCGTGTATTAGTGCACCTCTCAGCTCTCACCAGAGAAGCTTCTCTTTGCAATAGATGGCAATGAACACACAGACCTACCACTGTCAACATGCAGAGAAGAGTATACCACAGAGTACTCAGTTCTGAATGGGATATCTTTATCACACCTCTCCCTTAAGGCTCAGCAATCATCATGGGCAAGGGAGTGGAATAATTCTAAGAGCCAGAAGCAGTAGACATTTGCAGTGCAACAGTATTTTCTGGATTTTACAGGATTACTGCACATATGAAACCACAGTGGCCATGCCTGCATGTAAAAGATGTACACAGCCAAAACCTCATCATGGACAGTGGAACTCATAAAATTTCACCATTAGCTGAAATTCTATTTCAATTGCTAACTGCTGGGGTGGAGGTAAATTGTCTTCAAGGATTAAACCCCTGAAAAGCTACCATTATCCAGTACATAGTCTTTTAACTATGCACATAAGGCAACACTAAGAAGACTGTGTATAAAAAAATAAAATAATAAAACAAAAGGAGAGCTCACAAAGCTGGAAGGAACATGGTAAAGGGGTTAGGGGAGAAATTAGAGGAAAGGGAATGTGGGGTAGATACAATCAAAATTAATATGCCCATGAGAAAATTATCATAAAATAGATATATCAACAATTTACTTTTTAAACATTAAAAAAAGGCCAACACAGGAAATGGGTGAATTTTCTGACAATAAGGCATATGGTGGGAGGGGCCAGAGAGTCATGAAATGTGCAGCAGGACCAAATGTGTGGGGTCAGAAGACTCTTCCCGAACAAATGAGAGCAGAGCTAGGACTTGAGAAGAATAAAATATTACTGGGTGATGTTGGGGGACAGGCACAGAATATCTGAGAGCAGCCTAAGGGAAAAAGGAAGGTCATGGGCAGGGGGAAGGAGATGCAGAAACAAAGACCCACCTGACTGCTGGAGTCTGCAGGGTGGTGGCTGTCACTAGAGAGCTGGGAGGTTCTTAAACAAAAATGTCTGTGTGATCAGGGACAGTCTTGCTGAGGATGCTTTTAAACCCTGTATCAGGCCCTGATCATTCTTGCTTCTCACCATTTGTTTCTTTCTCGTTCTGAAATTCCACATTTTAATAATTGCCTCTTTATTTAGTATTAGTCAACCTTCCATTTACCATCGAACTTTCTCCAAAAAACTTAGTTGTATTATAAAAACCTAAAAATGGCCACCATAGACTCATATATTTGAATGCTTAGGGAATACATTAGGAAATGTGGCCTCGTTGGAGGAAGTGTATCACTGGAGGTGGGTTTGGGGTTTCAAATGCTCAAGCCAGGCCAGTGTCACTAGCTCTGTCTGTTGCCTGCATATCCTGGTGTAGAACTCTCAGCTCCTTCTCCAGCACCATGCCTGCCTGACACCATGCTTCTCACAACGATGACAATGGATATTAAGTAATACAGATGTATCTGAAATATGAAATTGATCTTTTTGCTGTTAAATGCAAAAAGAAATCAGAGGTAAACATCAAAAATAGCAAATGCAAAATTAGGTTTCCATGTATATGTTAATAGAAATATGTTTACTTTAATGCAGAAAATGCCTGGTGATATTATTTACCTGAAATACCAATCACAATTTAAAATAAGAACAGCACAGGTTGAGAACACTAGAGACAAGGCATAGGTTAATTTAATTTTAAAAGAATACATTATGTATTTGGTTTGAATTATGGGGTTCACACTCCTATTTTACTGACCTCGGAGAGTTTATTCAGGTACTTTACAGATTCCAAAGTGACATCTATTGATTTTTTTAAAAGCCTAATGAAACAGAATTTAAAGGCTTAAAGATTTCAAACAGTAAAAACTCGAACTGCCAACTGGTTTTTATGAGGTCAGTGTTATAATTAGGTTACCACAAGATTAAATTAGAACTCTGAAAGTGTTCTTCACTCTTCTGGAAATGTGACTGGCATTTATCATTTTACATAGACTGAAGGACTGGGGACATGATCATGAAAATAATACCATTCATAAACAGAGCTTGATAATATCTCATTCTAATGCTTAAAGGTTTCACTCAGGTCTCTCAGTTCTGCCCCCCCAAAAATACAGTTTAATAACAGGAATAAATTTCTGTTAATTTTAAAATGTAGTTTGTTGTAAAATTGAGTATATATACAGAAAAATCACTTGGATCACATACTTGTCTTGATTAGTCAACACTGAGAGAAATCCACCGAGGTTAAGAACTTGACCTTTACCAGATAACTGTGCCTCAGTGAGCGACATCCTGGATGTAACCCCCAGCTCCCATCATAGACAAGAAGGAGTCTGACTTTGTAGCTGATGACTGTCCAATGTAAAATGTCTCTACGAGTGTGAACTGTGGACTCTGGAGCTGGCCTCTGTCACCTCTAGGCAGTCAGAGATGTCTTTCAAGCCCTTTGCTATATGTCTCCTCAGTCTCTCACATTTTGTTACAGGACAGTTTTCCTGACACATGACTGCTTTTTTCTCTCTGCCCTCTGGCTTTATTTGCTTTAGTTTCTTGCTTCAACGTCTCCATTCTCCACATAACTGGTCCTCTTAGGCTCTTTATAATGTTTCCTACTTTACTTAAAATTCTGTCTTTGAAAAAAGGCCTCGTTCTTATTTATTTATTTATTTATTTATTTATTTATTTAGTTATTTAGTTATTTAGTTATTTAGTTTCAACCTGAGACTTATACTATTCCCTCCCTCCTTGGGGGTAATGTTTCAATTAAAAGAAAATAGCCATAAAAATGAGTCATATCTCCCCATGCTGTCCCTTCTCTTATCTACCATTCACTCATGAAGGTCATCAAGATCACCATGCCCCCAAATGTGGAACCTCTTGTTTCTAGCTTTGCCCACCCACTTTTGTTTTCCATGGCATTGAAGAAAATCAAAGCATTTAAGTGTTTTCCTCTACTTGAGTAGTCACTTTTGAGAAAATAGGAACAATGAAACATTTTAAATCCTTCAAAATTGAACATTCTTAATAATAGTCACTATTCTCATAATTATTCCTGCTCATTTTCATTATTACTAAATGAACTCTTGAACGTGACATCAACAACTTGGAAGAAAAATGTAAATTATTTTTTATTTAAATTTAGAATTTGGTTATTTACATAGAGATTGACTGCCATCCTTTAAAACTTTTTTTTGGTGTGTGTGTGTGTGTGTGTGTGTGTGTGTGTGTGTGTGTGTGCATGGGTGCTGCCTGCACGTGTATCTATGTGCATGCAATGCCCTAGCAGAGAAGAGAAGAGAGTACCAGATGCCCTGTCCCTAGAGTTTCACATGGTAACGTGTCTGTGCTGGGGACTGAACCCAAGTCCTCTGCAAGAGCACAAGTGCTCTCAACCACTCAGCTATCTCTCCAGTCCCTGTTTTGTTCTTAAGGGCAATTTAATTCATCCTAAAGTTATTTCATCCCGGCGCAGACACATCCTACTATACTAGTAACCCTTAAAAGCAGAGTGAACCACAATGACTGTGTGGTAACAGCATCACTGGTTTCTGTTTGTTTGTTTGTTTTGTTTGGTTTTGGTTTGTTCAAGTATCTTCTCTCCTGTACAAAGGGGTCATTTGCGGAAAAGGTGGTCTGAGGTTACATCTGTCCATAAAATTGTGGACCAGTTCTCCAGACATGAGTTTTGCACTTGATATAAAAGAACACTGGAGCAATTGACACAGAAGCAGGGTCTGTTCATATATGCAAATGTGAACACAGACCACATTCAACTTCCTAAATGCACCAGTGACTTTAAAGCCCTTCGAGCTTGCCAACCCTTCCCAGGTGTGGACAATCGTGCTCTTAATTTTCCACTGGTCGGAACAGATAACATGGCTTATCATCTTGGACAATAGTAGTTGCTGCCCGCAGGGTCTACCAAGTTCAAAAAGCTGGATTCCACTCTCTCCACCTCCTGTGAAGATGATGTACTTACTCCGTGTGAGGATGCAGTAGGAAAGCAGAATATCAACCTGAGCCCATCTCTATTACACAAACTTGTCATAGGAAATTAGGCCCCGACACACTGCTGACAGCTGTCTGACAACACAGCATACATGTCAGTGGCTGGCATCCTTGGTGCTTCTTGGAATTATCATGGTTCCCTGGGTTTGTTCTGTTGTGTCTTAAACAAGATTTTCCGTATTTCTGAGACCTCCTCCTTATCCAGCTTCATTAATATGGTAATTGACTAAGTCTTCAAAACTAAGTTTGAAAACAATTTCAAGCGTGACTCTGCCTTTGCCCTCATAGCACACATGCCGTGACTACAACAGTTCTCAGCTCTCTCACTTTCTCAGTAGCTGCCTAGTAAAGGAATGAAAGCGTGGATGCTTTTTCCTCTTAGCTCTTTCCTGTGGCAGCTTGATGGTACATGTGTCAAAGAACTTCTGTTCTTGATTCTAATTGGGTCTGTCTGATCTCCCATGGCAAACATTTTATAATGAGGGTAAGATCTTGTTCAATTATTTGTCCTGACACCTACACCTGTCTTGATTCCTAACTGGAATAAATGATGATGACATTTTATGTTCTGCTTGGGTTTAGGAATGGCTTGGCCAATTGCGTTGACTTCCTCTCCTGCTGTGAGTGTCAAATACCTCAGGAACTTCTTAAGAGGGCATTCTGTGCTAGCATTATTGTTCAATTTTATTTGAATAGGGTGGGAAGTAAGAATATTTCAGTGAAGTAGGACATAAAATTTTCTTTGTAGGAAATTAGTACCAGAGAGATCTTAGACACACACTGTTGTAAATAAATGCCTCCTAATGAGAAAGCCAGTCTGTACTTTGTCTAAAGATTAGTGAGAGATGAATAAAAAATACTTATTGATTGAATCAAGAGATGCAAATGAGAGATAAAATGCAAATGGAATGAGGAAAAGGTAAATTCAGATCTGCAATTAGAATATTCTCTATTTACTGAGGACATTTTTCTAAGTGTAAAATATCTAAGACTGTGGCAAAGGCCTCCTTTGCTAACAGCTCATGGGATCTTGTAGGGGCCACTTCACCCCAGCCTCTCTCTCTTCAACTTTCTCTGAGTTTGTAATTTATTTTCTCATCCATATTTAAAACCTTTTTTAACCTCAGCTGTGATTATATTAGAAATTCATGGTAAGTGAAACCATGTTTCAGGAAATACCTTTTCTTGTTTTTGTTTTTAAAGGCGTAGTTTCCATATACCTGCCCTTCCCCTCCTCCACATGCCCCTTTCTTCCTCTTTTCTACCCCTTTTACCCTCTTTGTTTTTCAAGGGAAATTGAATTTGGGTGTTTTTGATCCCTTTCTAAAAGGTAATTACCAAAATATTATGCTATTTGGATGACTTGATATTTAAAATACTTGTCTTTAAAGTTAAGAAAATGTGGACTGAAATGGAAGGATGTGTGCTCTGAAAGTGTTGTATTTCCATAGCACCCCCAGGGGGAGGGAAGGAGAGATGCATCATCTGGAGTCTGAAGAAGCTTTGACAGACATGTGGAGCCCAGTCCTTCACTGGGTTATTCTTCTGACTCCATACATCAGAGGTCATACCTCTTGTCTCTGACTGTTCACTTGGCCACGGGCACGTTTGTGATCCTCTCTGCCAAGTGCTCCTTTTCCTGTATTATCAACTAGAGACTTTTAATTTTAAGCTCTTCATTTATTAGAGCCATCAACTCAATGATTTGTGGATGAGGCTTGTAGCCAGATTCCTGTGTGTGAAACAAATGGTGTGTGGGTTCTCTTGCCATTCTAAATAGCAAAGATGGATTCTCAGATAATGCTGGTATTTATCTGAGACTGGCAGGGCATTGGAATGGGAAGGCATGAGCTATAGTAAGCTCTGGTGTATCAACAAGGATAAGATAATAGAAAAATCTTTAAAGGCGAAAGCGAAACACTTCACTGGTGTTAGAGACCCCTAGAGGACTTGGCATTAGCTCATTGGTAGAGGTGCTGTTGCTGGACAAAGGTTCTGTTGAGACTCTCCTATATGGACTGTTGCAGTTTTAAAGAATGTTAACTTTGTACCTAAGTCAGTGGACATACGAGAGGTCTCCCAAGTATGGGTTGTGTGTCTAATAAGACATTTCTTCTGAACATTTAAAACATGCTTTGCATTGACAGAAAGGCATAAGTACTCCTCACTTCCTCACCTGCCTGCATTAATTCTGTGTGAGCCTCACGAGGATGATTTTATATTGGTATTGTTACCGTTTGCCATCATTTGCTACGGTGTGTGCACTCACAACTGTGGCACAGGTGGAAGAAGCAGGGGTGTCAAGGAGCCTATTTATTGTCTGTTGACACTCGATCATCAAGAAACTCCTCAGTCATCAGCAAGTCTTAGCAGAAGACTGGCGCCATCTAGACAAATTGGGAAAACCATTGTTTCCTAGCTGGAAGGAATAAAAGCCGTCTCTTCAGGGAGCAGCTGAGAACTCTGAAATTGTACTTCAAGTCCTCCAGTGTTCAGAGACCCACCTTACAGGCTTCACACAGTCGCTACTTAGCGTATTTATCCCCAAAAGCAATTTGCCATCTTGTTCTCATTCTCTGGGCAACTGAGGTGAAAGGGAAGAAAATTAGCCATGAGAGAGAGACACTGGAAGGGTCTACAACATTCTTGGGTTAGTTGTTCAACTATGAGAGACTAAGTGGTCAACTTGGAGACTCAAGTTAAATTTCCTCAGTTTTTAGAGGACTTCTATGAATTTTATTTCTCCAAATAGCTTATACTTTAAGAATACAGGGCTATCATATCTTTGTTGTTGCTGTTGTTGTTTTGTTTTGTTTTTGTTTGTTTGTTTGTTTGTTTTTTGAGGCAGGGTTTCTCTGTGTAACAGCCCTGACTCAGTCTGTAGACCAGGCTGACCTTGAACTCACAGAGAACCACCTGCCTCTGCCTCCTGAGTGCTGGGATTAAAGGTACTAGCCTATCTTTTTGACTGCTTTGTATATTGAAATATCCTATAATCTTAGAAGCATTTGGAGACTTTTAAATTGTAGTATTTTGATTTTTGTGTGTTTATACTAGTGGAAACCATGATTTGGAAAGAAATATCACCACACTGATCTGTACTGTTTGAATTTTCAGAAATATCAGCCTGTTACTGACATGAGCATTCTGCCTTTATTTTCCCTAGATCTTATTGTTCAGAACATGTAAAAAACAAGCATCAAAAACCAACATCCAACCAAAGAAAACCCCCACTTTTAAAACGGAAGTGAATTTAATTTTGAATGATAAATGGTTTTTGATCCTCATGTGGTGGTAGAGTGTCAGGCTGTCTGCAGCTGCACTCATGCCTCCTTTAGCCCCACTCCTCACAGCCTCAATTTCTCAACGTATCAAACTGGCCGGAGGATGTCTTGGCCTTAAATTGTACTAAAAAACAAAAAAACGAACAAACCACAACAGTCCAATGAGATAACATGTATGAGGGACTTTGAAAAGTCAGAAAATATGCTGTGAAAACCATTTTTAAGCTTCATTCACCATTATTTAGCTATCTTTTAAACACATATGATGTCCTAGAATTTATCAACTCATGGCACCACAGAATTTATTTACAAACGTTCCTGCCTATGCAGTCTAAAAATATACCTTATCCAAACCAACGACTTGATTGATAGTTTAGAATATATTTAATTTGATGCTTTAAGTTTTATTGATCTCAGCCTCACTGGTTACCAGTGTTTGGTGTTTTAGCAAAAGACACACATGATAGAGACTTGGCTAAGCACAGGCCACTGTGTCTAGAAAAACTAAATGGAAAGACAAAATAATT
The DNA here is from genome assembly GCA_902168415.1 of Peromyscus melanophrys. Taxonomy (NCBI): domain Eukaryota; kingdom Metazoa; phylum Chordata; class Mammalia; order Rodentia; family Cricetidae; genus Peromyscus; species Peromyscus melanophrys. The sequence continues at coordinate 13,800 of CABHPR010124585.1, read as the reverse complement.
AGTAATATGTTCTCTTTTCGTCGGATGGTCTTAAGTCCAGATGTTAGAGCTTCATGAAAATTTATATCACATGGAATTAGTGACTTCATCTAATTTTAAGAACATAGAAAGTTAATAATGGAAATTTTCATAAAACTGCCTAGCATTATCCCCTAATATTGAATAAGCTTTACTGATTATTTGTTTACATGAACTGAAAAGTACTTACAAGATGTGTCTTTGGAAAGAAATGCTGTCTCCCTCAGAGAACCTGAGGTTGTCAAAGTTGGCATCATTTGTGCAAACAAGGGAGAGCTCATTGCCCTCTACACATTGTATTGTTCTTTCTGTCCCTTCCTGACATTTTCAACCTGCTTGCCTCTAGGGAGAAGACTCCAGTGGAGGACACTCTTTGAAATCCTACATGGAGGAAGTGAGTTTTAAGAGGACCTCACAAACATAGCATGTCATCAGTCTATCATGTGAGATGAAACACTCACCTGGGCTTTCCCCATCTATCTTCCGGTCTCCTGATACACATCTGTTCACTGGCCATGTTTAGAAAAGTACAATAAATAGTGTTATCAAAATTGCTCTTGTTCATTATTGGTAGAGAGATACTTTCTATCCAGTTATCTGAAAATGGAGGAGAAAGCCCATGAACCTAGTGCTATCATATGTTTCCATTCACAAACATTTGTTGATATATTTGTAAATGATAAACATAGGTTTTGTACTGGGAATGAGCAAAAAAAGGACAGACAGACAGACAGACAAGAAGAAAGAGAGAGTCTTATAATAGGTCAGTACTCATTCATGTGACAAATGCTTGTCATGGTACTATTTGCTGTACCTATTAAAATGTAAGACACATTCTTGGAAAATGCCCCAGATTCCTGGGTTTGTTTGTGAAGATACTGAAAAGTGTTCTGTTGCACAGAGCTTTGCACTGACTGACAGGCATTTGGAAACCCTCAGAACTTTGGCAGAGCCCCTGAGACCTGAAGCAAACCCATGGCGATCATTAAGAAAGCAGTGTGACTGCTGAAAGGGAAGGAAGTTCAGGGATAGGACTCAACTCTTGGATTCAATGCTGCTTCTCAACAGGAACCTACCTGCTTCTCCACTTCTTCCTAATTCAAGAGTCTATTCGAAAGACCTCAGATCTCCTGGGCATACTGTGTAATTCCTATCAGGATGGTGCATGGGCACTGAAATTCTCACTTGCTTCCAAATATCACTATGAGAGGGATGTGGAATACCCAGTCTCTATAGGTTTGCCTATCTATCCAGAGATAATAGAAACTTTTCAAAAAACACAGGAAGGAAGAACGAATGATATGAAGGAAACAGCTAGAAAGATGTGCAAGTTCACAAGCATCAAAATAAATGGGCAAAACGTGGTAGCATTGGAACATGAATACTAACTTTCAATTTGGTGATTTGATGCGAAGATCTAGAATATATTTGAACAATTAATGTTACACACAGGGAGGAAAATACAAGTATTTTCCCCAAATGCCCACCAGTAGAGTAGTCATTTAGAATTTTGTGATCACATAAGCTCTTGACTCCAGCCTCACCATTTGTTGGGGTTGAATGAGATGCTTCTGTGGAAAGGCTGGGGATGCCTCTTGATTCTGGTCTAAGACTGTGAAAGAAGATCACTGAGGCTTGTGTGATATGGGCTACATACCAAGAATAGGCATGTTAGAGTGAGTTTTGTTATTTGTGCCTTCTTGTTAGAAGTGCTGGGAAAGGCTTGCTGCTTGAGTGTGATTACATCAACACCAGCTGGAAGATCCTTAGAAACAGGAAATCTCGGGATTCATCCAGTATCAAGTACTCAGTCCTCTTCTTGCTAAGCTTTCTTAGGTCTCCATGGGTTGCTACATGCCCTAAACTATGAGAAGCAGTTCTTTATCTAACTCTTTCCAGTGTGATTTCTAGAGACTAAAATCATGCATTATGGGGACCCTTCCCCCATTCTGTATTCTAGAAAAGGAGGCTAACTTCATTAGTACATTGGAGTTTTGTGTACTCATCTGTTCTCAGTCATGTTTTGTTTGTTTATTGGAAGTATAAATTTCTCTAGTTTATGAGATCCATTACTGACTCTCTGCATGTACTTTACAAATATGTGTGAACTACCCAGTGTAAATGTTACCTATCTATCACCATGGTTCATTATTTCATGGAATTTTCATTTCATATTAGTTGATGTTTAGATGTTAGCTATTCACAAACCAATAAAATATCATCACAGTAAAATTGTATGGTCTTGATTAGTGACTTATGAATTAGTTAATAGTTTTCTTTTCAAATTTTTATGCATTTGGTCTTTGAGAAATATGCATTAAAATTCTCCATTTGGAACCTGTTTACAATGTGAAACATAAAATGGCATCATTTTCTATTTATTTTTTCTTGCTTTGGCTTTCATTTCATTTTTCTCTTCAGGTTGTAAAATCAGCAAAACAAAACAAACAACAACAACAACAACAACAACAACAACAAAAATTAGCACACACTAAAACTCAAATAAACCATATTGTTGATGTTTTAATATATTTAACATTTCTTCTTAAACTTTGATCAACTCTTAACAGATCAAAGTCTTAGTTCTTATGTTTTGTTTTGTTTCCTTTTGGTGGGGCTGTTGGTTTTTGTTTTATTTACTTACTTAAATATAGTCATTAACTGTAACCACATTACATTAGGTAATTGCGTTGAGATCTAAATAGGAAAACTGAGGCAACATAATCTCCTTTGAAATTAAGCCTAAAATTAAGCCTCATTTTATTCTATATAGTCTATTTTTAATATATTATTTCAGTCTGGCATTTGGATTTTTCTTTTGGGCCAGGGGAAAGAGTTGAGATAGGGTCTCTTTCTGCAGCTCTGGCCATCCTGTACCTCACTATGTTGACCAGGGTGGCCTTGAACTCATAGAAATATGCCTTTCTCTGCCTCCCAAGTGCTGGAATTAAAGGAATATACCATCAGATCCAGCTAGCATTTTGATCTTTGAGCAAATGAAAAAAAAAGATACTTTATGAGTCTGCTTTTCAAATCTTCAAAATAGCTCTGAAAGTTGAATTTAAGAAATTGCATGCTTTTCACAAGTGAGTCACCTGACAACTCAAGATTTCAAAATATAAACACTTTATTATTTGCCACCGTAAGGCTAATGCTTACTCAATAAAGTAAAGTAAAAAATTTATCAAATATTTCTAAGCCTTGTCATACCTATTATAAAGAAACTAATGTACTTAAAATATCATGTTACCTAGAGGAATCATGAGGAATAAGCATAATACAGTGTCTTGAAATGCCCTCGTTACTGATGGAGGCTATAGGGTGGACACTGACAGCTAAGAAGTACTAGCGACCTAAATAGTTAAGACACTCCTGAGAACTACAGATTCAAGTCAGCAGTGTCTGGAACTTTCTGGAAAGTAGTCACAACTTCACGAAGGTGGTGACTGCCAGATGACAGAATGGCAATTGCACAGGCAGCGAGAACTCACTCAGGGTGACAAATGGCAGCTTTGCTGTCCCTGAGGGCATCAGCCAGGAAACACAGCACTGGAAAGGTGAAGATGTTCCTGACTCTTGGGCTTGGTTTGCCAGATGCACCATCTGAACTGGAAAGGGACTGCTTCCATGCAACACAACGACTCCAAATCTCTTCTTACACCCATTCAGGCTTGTCTGGCTTTCTCAGGGGTGCACTCTGTGCCCTTCAGTGAAAATGAGCTTCCAGCTATATTTCTGATGGAGAAGGCACATTTACTTACAGAAAGTGAGTAATACACATTTTGTTCTTCAGATGTTTGGAAAATCAAAATAACTATCATTACTACCATTGTTTATTCCCTTTATGGAACTAGACATATACATTATATTTTGCAAAATAGAATCCTGTTTTGCCATTGATATTTGACATTTTTGATATCCATTGTTAAATAACAATTCTTAAAAGGTTATATTCATAGCTCTCATAGAAATATAAAAAGAAGTCAGGGCTGGAAAGATAGCTTAGTCCATCACCTGTTTGCCTTGTAAGTACAAGGACAGTTCCATCCCCAAACTCATGGTAAGAAGCAAAGCAGCTAAATGTGGTGGAGGAAGTTTGTAGCCACATAGCTGGAGGGGCAGTGACAAGCTTGACCTCCTGGGCCAGCCTTGCCTACTTGGTGAGCTTCAGGCCAGGGAGAGACCTTGTCTCAAAAAGATAGTGGGCGACACACAAGTAACTACACCTGAGGCGAGGTTGTCCTCTGCCTCCTTCTCCACATGTGTGCGCCCACTACATACATGTGCACATGAACACACACTAGAGGAATGCATGTCAAATTTATAAAAGTAATAATTTAATGAAGGAGCAAGTTAAATGTTATGACCATTCAAGGAGAATCCATTCACATAAAAGGCAACTAAGAAACATTAAAATGACATTATAAATAGATGCAAAAGTAGCAAAAATTAAACCTATTTCCCTAGGCTAACAATCAACTGCATTTTCAATGGATGCAGTTTGCATCTCCATGGACAAGAATCATTTGCGCTGTTCCTATTTCCTATAAAGTATACAGTGTGAAATAGCTGATGTCAAAGGACTCGTACATCCACAGAATCAAGGCACTGGGGGAATGCTGGGGAAGTGACTAATTTTTCATGGACTCCAACAACCTTTCATTCTTTTCTCTGGGGAGGAAGTCACCAAGCAGAAAGCATTGCATAGTGCAGTGACATGCTTTCCCAAGGCTCGCTCAACACAGAAGAGCAAACAAGACAGACTCCATTCTCTGAAACAGTATCAATTCATTTTGTGCTTCTCTCTCTCTCTCTCTTTACAATTTATCCTATTTTCTATAATTTTGTTGTGATTTTTTTCTTTTTTCCCTCAGAACCTATTCATTAAACATTACAGTTCTCAGACTTTGTTAATTCTCTCTTATTTTTAATTGATTTTTACATTTCCCAAATAATTGGGCTACAGAAATGCTATTTATGAAAAAGAAATTGATGATTTCAGACTAATCATATGAGACATTTTGTTAACAAGTGCTAAAGGGTAGTATTAGCTTTGCTAACTTAACTGTATAAATGACTTAGAGGAAATTTCACTTTAATAGAAATACAGAATTAATTCTTTGTCACTTGAAGCCATCTGTGAACTCCATCTGGAGCAGACTAATTTTATTTTATGTACATCATGCTTTAAACATACTACATTTATTTATTTCATATGTGTGTGTTGGCATGTGTGTAGAGGCCAGAGGACAACTTTCATTTCTTTCTTTCCATTGTCTAAGTCCTAGGGATAAAACACAGGTTGTCAGACTTGGTAGCAAATGCCTTTATTCACTGAGCTAACTCACTCGCTAGCCTTACGTACATCATACATTATGGATCATCATTCTGGAGGGGTTCTGTGACTTGAGAGTTCAAATGAAGCCAAAAAAGTCTGTCTGAAAAAAAAATAGGAAACATCAGTACATTATTTGCATGTTCCTACCCAGGGGAAAAATAGTTAATTTAGAATTAAAATGTTGCTTTCAACAAAGGACACTCTTTACTCTCTAAATATACTGAACTTCTGTGGTCAGATTGTCATAAATCAGTGGTTTATAGAATTTGGAGAACCCAAAAATAAACTATCCATATGGAATAACAATACTGCTGGTTTATATAAAGCTCTTCCTCTGCTAGCAGATAGAAGGATCTGTTGATTCAGGACTAGTAGCTGTTCTCCATATGATCCATGTCACTCCTTCCCACCACCACTCCCCGTCCCAGGGTATTTGCTGTACTTATGGCAACAGTGTTTTAGAAAAAGGATGAATGACATTTCTTCAAAAAGCAGCCCTGAGAGCTTGCTCTTGGGAATATGAAAACAGTGTGCTACACTGAGATGTAGCTTAATACCCTGCAGAAAATTTTTGAATAAACTTAGAAAGGAAGAACACATCAGCTCTTGTTTTCGAAAAATGTTCAGGATTTTAACTTCTTGACCCCATCACGAAGAATTATAGGCAGGGTGATGGGTGGGCTTCAGACATGTGGTACTCGTGCCAGTCCAAGGTAGGCAAACTGGGACCTTCTATTCCTAGCTCTAGTACAGGGAGAGCTGAAGCACAACACTGAAATCATCTGAGAGTAATACTTGCTCGGTCTTCATGTTACTGTGTCAACAGTGTAGGGTTCTTCCCAGTCTCTGCTGAGACCTCTTCCAAGTCCACTTTATACCACCTGCAACAAACCAAGACCGGTCTAACGTTCAAGGCATTAGGACAGCAAGCCAATTGGTAATATTGCTTAATATCTTGAACCACTGTGGGGAAAATAACAAAACTGACCTATTAGTCATATCCTTTCTTATAAGAATGGGTTTTAATATTTGGGACAAGAAACTAAACGACAAAAATACTTTTTATAAATTAATAAGTATTGTTTTTCTTGGTCACTTTATACTTTCTGTTTTAATTGAGGAGCTCCGGCCTTTGATTTCTTCTTAGTAAACTAAAATCATGGTTCATTTATTTTGTCTTTAAACACAGGAGGTTGCGTGTTCTGCTTTTGGAATTTTTGGGAATGTGGTTTTCCCTCTTTGTTACATGAAACATTTTGAAACTGTTTCTACACACACACACACACACACACACACACACACACACACACACACACA
>CABHPR010124584.1:0-12985 GCA_902168415.1 Peromyscus melanophrys | reverse complement strand
GGGGTAGAAGGGAGCCTGCCCTCTGGCCAGAATCTGGGGCCAAGGTGAGCAGGTCTTCCCAGGGGTGGCTGGCGCCCAGGGACGGGGTCTGGGGTCGAGAGTTTGTTTTAAGATTGGGGTGACTAGGAGAAAAGACTGTGAAAGTACATGAGGAAATATTTGAAAGTGACAGATATACTGTCAGAGTTATGGTAATGATTTATGGATACTTTTTTACATAAAATGGATTAAATGTTATATATGAAATATGTAGCTTAGCTAGTGTGACACTGTTCTTAGGAAGATGTGAACAAGTGTGTATGCACTCCAGATAGGGAACAGACAACAAACCAAAGTATGGTTACCACTAAAGTTCAATTTGGTGCAGGCAGTGCAACATGTTGGAAAGTGTCCTTTGCAGATAATTCAGCTGGTCTGAAATTCCCCACCTACCCAGAACAATTCACACGCTCTGTTTTTCTTCCAGGAAGTTCAGGGGTCTCTGCCTCTTCTATGAGCTTGAGGGTCTGAGCTTCCTCTAAGCAGCTCAGCTTGTAAGTCACTCAGTAATTCTTGGTGCTCACATATGTTTGAATAGGGAAGGTAATTGTGAACATGGTCAGTTTCTGGGACTGCTTGATGGTATTTTGAGTTGGTTGTTTCCTTAACTTAAAGAACTTCCTATAAGAAGCAATGTTTCACATCTGTTTAGAACATTCTCTTGCTTTATCCCCTGCAAACATCCCGTGTCTTACTGAGCTTCCTCCATAAGTGGAAGGTTTTAATCTTGAAGGAACCTGTTACTTAGCAGTTCTGGCATTCTAATAGACCCAATCTCACAGCAAGCTTCCCGTTCCAATAACCCTTCCACTCCTTCTTTCACAATAACCCATGAATCTTTGATGCAGGAGCTGTGCTGCAGATACATCAGTTGGGACTGAGCTCCACAATTAGGCACTTTGGTGATTTAAGAGTCTTCAATAGAAATTAAACATTGTCTCCTTAAAGAAGGAAATGTAAGAGATAGCTTCCAGGCCAGGAAAAATGGCACCCAGCTACTAAAGAGTTTAGAAATTACATTAATAAATTTTAGGGGTAAAATCTCTAGTGTCATGAGTTAGATGTGCATGTATTTTTCTCTTCTCCCACAGCCCACATAGAGCTATGGTTTTCTTTAGTGACATCAAGATCACTTCATAAGAAAAATGCAACTTTATTGACTTGTTCTACCAATTTTCACATCCGTCTGTTAAGAAATGTTTTTCACAGTTTAGAGCAAAGTTTTTCCATAAATTATTTAAAGACATCTTTTGTCATAGAAACTGAATTCCTCGCAGATGGTGTTAAAATAACCCTTGTAAAAAATCTCTTCTTTTAAAAGTTTCTCAGTACCAATGAAATGGTTTCTATTTTATCCTGGTTTCATCTCCTTCTGCTACACAACTCTCAGTCTGGCCTTTGATGAAGGGAGGATGAAGGCAGTAGTAACAGGACAGTGTGTTAGTAAGATCATCTTCCACAAAATGTAGTGAATTCCAAGTCAAGCATTTAAGTATTTTTTCTAATAAACACAGTTTTCTTTAGCTTGACCAATAGATTTGTTGAACATTCCCCACACAGTGCCATAAGCTAACAACACATCATAGAAAATGAGTATCTGACAAATTTATTCAAGTTCTTATTTTGTCATTTAGTAGTTTTGTGACTTCACTGTCTTAGAATCTTTGTATTTTATTGGATTGTTTCAAATTTGAATTTGATAAGATACAGAGACATGAATCTTTAACTACTAAAAAAAATTCAAACATGAATGACCTAGAAAAGAATGTGATGACTTATAGCTATTATGATTGCTCCCACACAATTTCTAAAGACACATCAATTTATAGTCTTTATATTATATTTAACCTAAAACAATTTAACAAATAACATGTTAATATATATAAAATAATATTTTACATATTATATTGGTAGGAATGTTACTTATTGAATATATTTTGAATACAATTTTTGTCAGTCAGCAACTGATTCCAGCATGAGATCTAATATAAAGACAGCCTAGGCATGCCAAGTTGGACGAAGAATTTGTTAAATGCTACTTTAGGTCTCATAACTAGAAGGTGCTGAAATCATGTGCTGGGATGTATAAACACACATAAATATGTCTGCCTACCAGGATGATGTTAGTTGTTTTCCAGAGTTACAGAAACCCTTTCCCTGAAAAAATGTCCACCAAGTGTCCTGATGAGAAATTCTGTGTAACGATGGCACCAGGGTGTCATAGTTCCCTCCCCTTTGTTTGACTTTTGAACTCTAGTTGAGATATTTGAGAAAGTCTAGAAGTACACTTACCTACAAGGTTCACAAGAAGTTGACTACATTTTCATCGATGTGATAGTTACTCTCTGAGTTGACATTTCTTCTGCTAAGTGTTGTACCCTTTCTTTTCCTATTCTGCTTGGTTAGTGCAGTTAGAACCATCTTCTTAACCTGGGAGAGGTATCTACCACTCTCTTCCTATCATATCTTGGAAATATCTATGTAAAGTGAGAACCACTTGCATCATCTCGGTGTTTTCTGGGAATACAGAATCCTGGCTTCATCTGACCTAAGACTGATGGAATCAAGGTCTGAATTTTGACTGACTCCAAGTTGGTTAGTTTGAACATGAAAGTTCTAGAAACATTTTGATATAAAGTCAACCAAAATGCAGGGGAAAGAAGACAGAGTGATTCTGTTTAGACCTTCTCTACTTATTCTTTTCATTGTTCCAAGGTATCTTTGATTGTCTGATTCATGTTACACCAGAACTAAAAAGAGTGAAAGGGGTGAAAGCCTTAGACTGAAGGAAATGAAGAGTTTCTTAAAATTTGTTACTCTAAGGATACATTGGACACTGGATTTGCCCTCTGTGCAAATAGCTCTGGGACTCTAGTGAGGTGGAACCAGCTAGTGGATGATTTAGTGATTCATAGTTTTTTGCCACTCAAGGCAGAATCTACAGGAAAATAGGAATCTATCTACATTTGATTTTTAAAAAACTATTAAGAACATACTAACAGATTACTTTTATAGTATGTGTGACAATTTCCCACCAATACTAATAAAAATGCTTTGGCATCAGTGGATTCAGATATGTTTATTCTTTGCTTTTAATGTCTGTGGGTGGGAGGATTAGAATTTGTTGATAATTCATTTATAATTTTTCTTGGACTCTATTTGTCTTTCACTATTTCAATTTTTTTTTTTTACCACTTAAACACATGATGCAGTACATCTCTCCCCAGCATTACAATTCACCTGGGTTTGTGTAACCTTTACCAAATATAAAACTAGCTTAAACTATACCAAATTCTAGAGAAAGAAAGTGAGATTAATTCAGCATAAGTCATATGTCTCATTGTGATACACTCAGTCATAAACTGAAAGTGAAGGAAATGCAAATAAAGGTGTACCTTCGTGCACACGGGTTCTAGAGGAAGGAGTGGGGAGATGTTCAATGAGTGTGATATGTTGCCAGCATCAGGATTGGTCATCCTTAATGAATTTGGTAGAGAAAACTACACCAAGCATGTGGAGGGTGAGGAATATTGGTTTGGCTTATATTGCAACTCCTTTTACAAACTTATTGGGAGATGTCAAATGTAGATGTGATTACATCCTTAATGTCAACTTTATTAAGGTTTGTGCTTTATGAGTCACAGCAAGACTGCAAAGAAACAGTTTCTCATGCGTGAGTGATCAGTGCATCTTTTGAGGATCTCACAGCCTCTTCTGCTTACTAATGGGTCTGTGAAACTGTCTTCTGCTCAGGAATCTCAACTATAAAGATTTCCAATGGTATTCTGTTATTGGGATGTATGAGATCTTCTGGGATGTTTCTAGATGTCTCTTTTCCAAGTGAATACGTTGGAAAAATACCACATTTGTCCCATATTGGAACATTTAAACAGACTAGAGTGCCTTTTGAAAAACATAGGTTGTGCCAAATCACTGACATTCTTAAATTAAAACCATCAGTTCCCTGAATTTTTTCGAAAATGTGACATACTCTTTTTTAGATGCCCCTAGTCATGTCATTTCTGACAATTTCTCTGAAACAAATGCTGCAATAAAATGTCTGCTTTAATGCTGGGTGTGTCCTGCTTCACTCCAATGATAGAGAAAGGGTTTACACAGCTCCACAGGTCCACACCCATCAATTCAGCAAAACTAAACAGGACGAACAGGAATTAAAGATGCTATTTCCTTGATCATTGTTGTCAGGTTATTAAAAAGTCCGATCAAGGTCTTGAAGAACTTAGTCAACAGCCCATGCAGAAATGCTGCTAAAAGAGCAAGAGCAGAGTCACAATAGTCTTATCGTTTGAAACCGGAGTTCCCCAGGCCAGAGAATGGTCTGAAGAAAATGGACCCAGATTCCTCTCTGGATCCCAGCTCCCATTTAAAGAACCTCAGCCAGGTGTGCTATCACATGTCTTTAATTTCAGCATAAAGAGGCAGTTGTATTTCTGTGAATTGGAGGTCAGCCTGATCTATACAGTGAGTTCCAGAATAGCCAGAGCTATATAGTGAGACCTTGTCTCAAAAAAGAAAAATGAGAGAGAGAGAGAGAGAGAGAGAGAGAGAGAGAGAGAGAGAGAGAGAACAGCTTTATTGCTCCTTTAATCATTTGCTTATTAATCAGAGTCTACGATTACAAGATGCAAGAGAAGAGGAAGAATAACCTCCAACATATGTTCTCCCTATACTTCCTGCTTGTCTCATTAGCATAAAAGTGAGCATCCAGAATTACACCAATGTTATGACTGTGAGGATAAGGGGTGGTTTCTGTTTAAAAGCATCAATTTTCCCACCAATGGGGAGTCAAAGAAAGGAAAACACTAGCAGATAAAACCCATGATATTCCATTCTAAGTTTGGAAAATAAATCAAATTATGATTTGGAAAGAAATACAACAGTATATCCTATAGAGAGTAGAATCATTATTGTCAAGGAAACGTGATCCTGCCTTTTGCTTCAGAGCCTTGGGTCTACAACGCATCTCCTTTAATAAAGCAACACATCTCAATCAAAAGACATCTCTTTGCTCAGAGTGTGTCAGTCACCCATCTATTTCTGCATTGTATTAAAGAAGGAGCCTGTTGGAGGATTTTGAACACTTGTTTGAAAAGTCTTGGTAATACTAACAGTTGAAAGCTATTTGGAGTTGAAGAAAAAAGAGCATCTGTGGTTTAGCAAATGTGTGGTGAGAATTCTGGAGTGATTCGAGGTAAGATTTGCAGGTTGCTCAGTGCACACCACCAGCCACAGCTGCAACAGTGTATTTTCCAGTTGCAGTTAATTCCATTTCCTTGGGCTTATGTCAAGAACGGAAATGTCTTATTTTCTACAGTTACTGATTAACCTACCCTGCCAGCATATCCTGCCTTTATGAGAGGAAAAAATTTGAAGTCTTTGTAAATTAAACAAACAAAAATCAATTTTGGCTTCCATTTCTATAAAAGAAAGAATACAAATTCTCACATCCACCAGGTCTACTGACCTGATTACCTTCCCATTCTTCCTATCTGAGTTAGTGAAAGGAGAAGCTTCCTGAAGACACTACCTAGCAGATCCTTCTTCGTCTATGAGGCTCCTAAACACTTGGGAAAACTAAACAACCAATGGTGGCTCCCAATTCAGATAAGGCTTGCTCAGCTTTAAATCTGGTGACTAGAGTTCTATATTTGAATTTGTTTCTCTCTTTTCCTCACTCTATTGTTTATATATGGGTATGTGCATGTGTGTGTGTGTGTGTGTGTGTGTGTGTGTGTGTTGTGCCTCCTGGGTATGGAGGACAGAGATAGCAATCTTTAAAAAAACATTAATTTTTCTTTGCTGCCTCCAATGGGCATATAGTTTGCAAAATGTTCACTATGTTATTTAAGTGTGTTGGTTTCTAAGAGAGTTCAGAATAAACATAAAACATTTATAATAAAAGTCACTATACATCAGCACTGTAAAATATATAGTATGAATTTTTATTCTGTCTTAGAAATTAATGTAGTTTGTCTTTGGATAATGATCTGAAATGCACTCATGTATGAGCACACACACACACACACACACACACACACACACACTCACACACACACACATTCATACACACACCTTCCCTTATCAATGTCTATAAGATAAGGAAGGTAGCCTGTTTACAGCTTGAGTAGGAACACTTATTGTTTACTAATTATCATTCCTCTGTCTATTTCTCTGAAAGAGGTTATTCCCCTGCCCCCTTATTTGTGAATTGATTAGCCAATGAAATGGGGGTAAAAGTAAACTTGATTGAGTTCCGGGGCTAGAATTCTGAGCTTAAGTTGTAAGTAAGTATTGCTTGGCCAGGCTTGGTGGCTCATACTGGGAACCTCAGCACTTGGGAGGCAGATGCATGAGGAGGATTACTACAAGTTCAAGACCAGTTTGGTGTCAATGGTGAGGTCTAGGACAGATCTCTAGGGCTACATAGAGAGAGAGGAGGAGGGAGGGTGGGAGAGAGAGAAAGGGAGAGGGTGAGAGAGACAGAAAGACTATTGCATATTTACATGTTTTAGTCATTTTATTTGGGATCTTCTAAGCTCTGTCATTAGAAAACATTTCAATTGAGCCTGAAAGGAGACTTATAAAGCAGACATAAACTGGTTCACAGCCTGAGTTGCACCATTAGCAGCCCTACATTCATCAGTAAAGCAAAGCCAGGCCAGCTGATTACAGACATGAGATTATCATACAAATCTTTCATTTACTTGCATTACTCCAATATATTTTATATTATTTGAGGCTATTGTGAAAGATGTTGTTTCCCAGATTTCTTCTCAGCCTATTTTTCTTTTTTATATATGAAAGTTACCATTTTTTTGTGAATTAATTTTGTATCCTGCTACTTTGCTGAAAATGTTTATCAACTGTAGGAGTTTTCTGGTAAAATTTATAAGGTCACTTATTTATACCATCATATCATCTACATGAATATAATATGACTTTTTCCTTTCCAATTTGTATACTCTTTATCTCCTTCAGTTTTTTTATTGCTCTAGGTAAGACTTCAAGTACTATATTGAATATATTGAAGAGTGTAGACAATCATGTCTTGTTACCTGACTTTAATGGAATTGATTGTGAGTTTCTCTAAATTTAAGTTAAACTTGGCTACAGGCTTGCTGTAAACTACCTTTATTATGTTTAGACACATCCTTTATGTTCCTAATCTCCCCAGGATTTTTATCATGAAGGAGTATTGGATTTTTTTTATTAAGAAATTTTTTTATTCATTTTACATTCATACAGAGACAACCAAACCAAACTAGTGAGAACTCATGAAATTTAGAACATCACCTGTGGAGCCTCCTTGGGACTGGACTAGGCCCTTTGCATAGCAAGACAGTTGTGTAGCTTGATCTGGTTAAGAGGCCTCCTGGCAATAGGATCAGAATCCATCCCTGGTACATGAGCAGGCCTTTTGGAGCCCACTACCTGTGGTGGGACACCTCACACAGCCTTGGGGTATTGGAGTTTGTTAAAGGTCTTTTCTCCATCTCTTGAGATTATCTTGTTGTTTTTGTCTTTCATTCTCTTTATATGATAGAATATTTTTATTGACTTATATATGTTGAACCCTCCCTGAATCTGGGATGAAGCATACTTGATCAAGATGGTTAATCTTTTTTTTAATGTGTTTTGGATTTTGTTTGGCAAATATTTTATTGAGAAATTCTGCATCTAAGTTCATAAGGGTAATTGGTCTGTAATTGTTGTTTTGGATCTATATGCGGTTTGGGAATGAGTATAACTGTGATCTTGTAAAACAAATTGGGCAATGTTCCTTCTGTTTCTATTTTGTGAAATAATTTGGGTAGTATTGGCATTAACTATTCTCTAAATGTCTTGTAGAATTATGCCCTAAATCCATCTGACTCTGGCTTTCTTTGGTTGGGAGAACTTTAATTATAGCTTCTATTTCTCTGGGAGTTATAAGTATGTTTAAAATGTTTATCTGATCTTGATTTAATTTTGGTATTTGGTACTTTTGAGAAAATTATCCATTTTCTCTTAGATTTTTCCAATTTGGTGGAGTAGTGATTTTTAACATATATCCTCATGATTCTCTTGATTTCTTCAATGTCTTGTTATATCAAACTTCTTATTTCTGATTTTTAAAAAATTCATATCTTTCTTTCTGACATTTAGTTAATTTGGACTTAACCTGTGGTAGTATTTCTCTTATGAACTTGGGTGTCTTTCTATTGTGCATAGATAATAGGAATTGAAATGTCTTCTTGGATTTTTTCCTTTAATGAATATATCTGTATTGCCCTTCCATATCTTCTCTAACTAGTTTTGGTTTGAAGTCTATTATGGCTACAACAGCTTGTTTCTTAGGTCCATCTCCTTGGAATTTTTTTCATTCTTTTACCCTGAGGTGATGTCTGTATTTGATGTTAAAGTGTGATTCTTAGATGCAGCAGAAGTATGGACCTGTTTTTGCATCCATTCTGTTAGTCTGTGTCTTTTTATTGGGGGAATTAAAACCATTGAGGTTGAAAGATACAAAGGAGCAGTGTTTATGGTTTCTTGTTATTTTGTTTGTGTGTGTGTGTGTGTGTGTGTGTGTGTGTGTGTGTGTGTGTGTATGTGTGTGTGTGTGTGTCCTCTTTTGATTTGCTGGTATGAGATTATTTATTACCTATGTTTTATTGGATGCGGTTAACCTTGTGAGATTAAAGTTTTCCTTCTACTGCCTTCTGTGGGGCTGGATTTGTAAATTGCTTTAATTTGGTTTTATCATGGACTGTCTTATTTTCTCCATCTATTATGATTGGAAGTTTTGTTGGATATTGTAGTATTGGCTGGAATCAGTGGTATGTTAGAGTCTGCAGCACATCTGTCCATGTTCTTCTGGCTTTTAATGTCTTCATTGGGAAGTGAGGTACAATTCTAATAGGTCTGCCTTTATATGTTACTAGTCCTTTTTGCTGGCTTCTTTTAATATTTTCTTTGTTCTGTATGCTGATGCTGAGTGTTTTGATTATTATATGGTGAACGAATTTTTTCTGGTTCAATCTGTTTGGTGTTCTATATGCTTATACCTTTATAGGCATTTCCTTCTTTGGGTTAGGGAAACTTTCTTCTGATTTTGTTGAAAATATTTTCTGGGCCTTTGAGCTGGGAATTTTCTCCTTCCTCTACTTCTATTATGCTAAATTTGGTGTTTCATAGAGTCCCAGTTTTTCTGGATGCTTTGTGCCAGGATTTTTTCTCTTTAGATTTAAGGTTTTATTTGTTCAAGGTATCCATTTCTTCTATCAAGTCTTTAATGCCTGAAGTTCTCTCCTCCATCTCTTGTAGTTTATTGTTGAAACTTTCCTCTAAAGTTCTTGTTTGAGTTCCTAAATTTTTTGTTTCCAGATTTCCCTGAGTTTCAATATTCTTTATTGATTCTCCTGTTTTATTCATTTCCTTCTACTATTTGATTGTGTTTTCATAAACTCCTTTAAAGGATTCATTTATTTCCTCTTTAAGAACCTCTATCAAGATTATAGGAGCCAGAGGGGTCAGGACCACCACAAGAAAACTGCCCACAGAATCAACTAACCAGACTCATAGGGGCCACAGAGACTGAACCAGTAATCAGGAAGCCTGCATAGGTCTGACCTAGGTCCTCTGTATATATGTTATGGTGGTATAGTGGGTTCTTGTGGGACTAACAGTGGGAGCAGAGGCTGTTTCAGACTCTTTTGCCTGCTTTTGGGACCCCTTTTCTCCTACTGGGTTGCCTAATACAGCCTTAATATGAAGGGATGTGCCTAGTCTTATTGTAACTTGATATGCCATGTTTGATTGATATCCCTGGGATGACTGCCCTTTTCTAAAGAGAGAGGAGGAGGAGGAGGAGATATGGAGGAGAAGGGAGGTTGGGGTAGGGACTGGGAGAAGAGGAGGGAGGGGAAACTGCAGTCAGGATGTTATATATAAGAGAATAATAATGCCGGGCGGTGGTGGCACACACCTTTAATCCCAGCACTTGGGAGGCAGAGCCAGGTGGATCTCTGTGAGTTCGAGGCCAGCCTGGGTTACCAAGTGAGTTCCAGGAAAGGTGCAAAGATACACAGAGAAACCCTGTCTCGAAAAAACAGAAAAAACAAAAAAAAAAAAAAACCAGGGAATAATACTAATAAAGAACCTCTACCATACTCCGAAAGGCTATTTTAAAGTCCTTTTTCTTGTTGTTCAGCCATGTTGGAATACTCAGGGCCTGCTGCAGTAGGGTTGCTAGGCTCTTGTGGAGACATTTTGTCCTGGCTGTTGTTATTGTGTCTTTATGTTGGCATCTAAGCATCTGAGATTGGAAACATTGTGATTCTTGTTGCTGATAACTTGTCTTGCTTTTTGGTTTTGTTCCTTGTTTTCTGTTTCCCTGCTGGTTCTTAGTAGATTGTAGTGATTGTATATTGTGTGGTAGAAAATTCTTCTCAGATCCTGGTAGGTTTGGCTACTCATGGTTCTAGGTAAAATGTGTTTATGGGGTTGGGCTGGGGCGGGGTTCTGAAGGCATCCACAGAAAGGAGGAAAGTAGGGTGTTCCACCAGGATCTGTTTAGTCTTCTGGGAAGGAAAGCAGAGAGTGAGGAGGGGTCACAGCATTAGATCTGCTGCAGAACTGGGGATGAGACTGTGGAAATGGACTTGGAGGAATGGAGAGAGAAGTGAAGATCTGCAATTAGCCTACTTGCTTCCCTGGTCAGAGTGGCCTGTAGGTTTCCAGGGAATAGCTGCTGGAGTTCAGGTCTGGGATAAAGCAATGAGTAGAGGGTGGATGGTTAGAAGGGGAAGATCTGTGTTATCCACTAGAAATCATGATGGGAAAATGTACAGAGACAACCAGCCAAACTACTGGAAATGCATGAACTGTGAACCAATAGCTGTGGAGCCCCTATGATACTAGACTAGGCCCTCTGGATAGGCCGGACAGTTGTTTAGCTTGAACTGTTTAGAGGGCCCCTCGGCAGTGAGATCGGACCCATCCCTGGTGCATAAGCCAGCTTTTTGGAGCCTAGTGCCTTTGTTGGGATACTTTGCTCAGCCTTGGTGCAGGGAGGAGGGACCTGGACCTGCCTCAACTGAATGTACCAGGCTCTGCTGACTCCCCATGGAAAACCTTGCCTTGGAGGAGGTGGGAATGGGGGATGAGCTGCCGGAGAAAGCTAGGGCACAGGAGGAGGGAGGAGAGGGGAATCTGTGGTTGATATGTAAAATGAATAGAAAATCTCTTAATAATAAAAAAATGGAAAAAAGAAAAAAGAAATTGGGGCAGAGAAGTAAGAGAGACTGCATTAGGTGTTCTGTTGCCCAGTAAGGGATGAGGCTGGGGGACTGGATTTGGAGGACTTGAGGGAGAGCTCAGGATCCACAATCAACCTACTTGTTTTCCTTGTCAGAGTGATCTTGGAGTTCTTATCTGCTTGAAAGCCAACTTTCAGCATAGTAAATTAAGGATTAGAATCAGCAAATCTAATTCAACAGTAATCCCCAAACAATGGTGGGCAATCTCTAAAATTCTTTGCTTCTCACATTAACTCTTTCCATTCAAAAGTCACTTTCTGCAATGCCCAAATGTGATTCTCAGAATGAATATTTGCACCTGCCTGATGGAATTAACATAGCTAGCTTTTTTATTAGCATACTCAGTATGCTTCATTACCTCAGAGACCTTGCTGATAATGTGACCCTGTGGAGTTGCCTTTGCCTCCTTGGTGAATTGGAAGCTCACCAAACTCACAGCTAGATTAAGTGGCATGGAAATTTAAGAAGATAGTTGGTGCTCTGCTCCCAAATGAAAATGCCACACTCCGATCTTATGTTTCATTCTTTGCAGTAGAAACCTATTATATATTAGGGCACAAGTGAAAGTATACAATGGAATTCTCTCATGCAGCAATGATTTCTTTCCCTTACTGTACACTCATTGGAAACTTGGTCTTAGATTAATAATGCGCATTGTAAGAGAAGGGTAAGAAAGAAAATTCCTCTCTGTCTGTCTGTCTGTCTGTCTCCACGGAGACAGAGTAGCTTATTTTCAGAGACCAGGAAATGGCACTCTAATTTTTAAATCAACTTTGGCTGCTATGATTTGAAAATCAGATTTTCTCTTATTAATGCTGATGTGGCAGAATGCTTCATTTTTTATTTACAATCTAATTATTCTATATATAAAAAATGTTCTTTAAGATTCATCCTCCATGAGGCAGTACCACAGATGACTTTAAAAATAACAGAAATTAGCACAAATGGAGGTGTGTTGTCATACTGGGTGTTTTAAATATTCATGACAAAGTCTGTTAATTTACTTTGACTACACTCCTTGTTTCTGACATGGATATTTTCTATCTGAAGGAATATTTTCCTCCTCAAGAAAGGGAATGGATAGTGGAAAAGAAGTTGTATCATTGCCCTACCTCTACCATAAGGATTCCTCTGTAACATCAATGAAATATTTTCTTACATAATTGTTTAAAAAATTAATATTGCTATCAATTAGCCAAATATATACACTGTATTCTTACACAACTTTGAAGAATTGAATAAATTTGAACACCTACTATTCAGCTGTGCTATGTCTCTATAAAACCGATTGTAATAGAGGATTGGATTAGCTCTGTTCTATCACTCTTATAAAACACAATGACCAAGACAACTTATAGAAAAAAATGTTTTTTGGGGGGTTTATGGTTCCAGAGGGATGAAAGTCTATCCCCAACACAACGAGGAAGCCTGGTTCAAGCATCAGGCATGGTGACACAAACAGCTGAGAGCCTACATCGAGAACCACAGGCAGGAAATAGAGAGATGGGACTCAAAATGGTGAGAGTGTTTAAAGGTTTAAAGCCCACCTCACTGACATACTTCCTGTAGTATGGCCATGCTTACTAAGCCTACCTAAACAGTGCCAGTAATTAAGGACAAAGTATTCA
>CABHPR010124582.1:5260-15409 GCA_902168415.1 Peromyscus melanophrys | reverse complement strand
GCAAATGAAGCTTTAGGTACTAATAGTCCATATATACAGGTTTTTCGAGACAGGGTTTCTCTGTGTAGCTTTGCGCCTTTCCTGGAGCTCACTTGGTAGCCCAGGCTGGCCTCGAACTCACAGAGATCCACCTGCCTCTGCCTCCCGAGTGCTGGGATTAAAGGCGTGCGCCACCAACGCCCGGCAATAGTCCCTATATTTATGGCATTTTCTTTTACTCTGAGTACTTGTAAAATGTTGACGTTGAAACATCAACAAGCTCCATTTCTTTTCAAATTTAAGGCAAGAGGTCCCTTTTATTTCTTCTGTTTTGCAGTTTAGAGCCAAGTCTCCAGGGTAAAGCCAGGTTCTTCAAAATTCCACAAATTGTTCTAGCCTGCAGCTGACTCCATGATTTCCAATGAACCTGGGATTCCTCCAACCCTCTCCTGTCTGCATGAGGCTGGAAACACAGAAACACACTGACATAGTCTTTTAATTAGTCAAGACTCAGAGGTACTTGCTCTATACTACATAGGCGGCTGCCTGCCCTGGCACATAGACAGGCCACTGAACTGTCTATAAAGACAGGCTTGCCTCCAACATGGAATAATCCAAAGGCAGAAGCCTTCAATGTGACCCCCTCTCTCATCCTGTTTGTAAAAGAGAGTTGCTGTCCACACAGAAAATTACAGTCTGCACACATGTGGGTTTGGAACCTGAACAAGTATTTTGTTCTGGAAACACGTTGTCATAGCTTGACATGACAGCTCCTTGCCAGTTATGATTTCTCTTTGCCACGTTTCCAGGGTGCACAGAAGGCCAGGGAACTCTGGGTTTTGCTGTTCTCAAAACTCAAAAACCACATGAGCAACGTGGCAGTCATCTGAGCCAGTATCTTTTCTGGAAATAATTACTCTGTGAGAACAAAACTGTGGAAATCTGCAGTGCCCCAAAACAACATTCAGGCAAACCCAAATAAAGAGAACTAAATTCCCTTATGTTTTGTTCTCAGCTGGGCCTAAAGAGACAAGTCTTTACCGACAACCCACTACTTTGGTTATGAGTCAAAGTTGTGTTCACTACCTTGTTAAGTAAGAACAGATTTATGTGTAGGAACGTTGCTAAGAAAAACTACAGAATTGCCTTTTGTTTACTTTCAAGTTTTAGATTTTAATTCCTGTAGCATTGAAGCCACCCTAGACACTTCTGGCTTGCTATTACTACCAAACTCTGTCGGGGTGTTCTGTGTTGCGTGAGTTGGTCGAAGAAAGAGGTCACCCCAAGGTGAAATTTTAAGGCTTGTGTGGCAGCAAGAAGGTCCAGCCTCTGATGAACTGAACTGACCTGAGCCTTGAACAGCTGTACAAAGGTGCTTTTATTGATTGTTACAAAAGTTGTTTTTCTGGGTCAAGTATTTCCTCATACCAAGGTCCCTATTCAAATTTGGGTGTTTCTATAAAGGAAAGCAGCACCTGCCCCTGCTACTTTAATCCATATTGTGTACAGTTTGCGGGACCCAATAATCCAAGAGCTGCAGGTGTGCCCAAAGTGTCTTGTGACCAAAGTCATGCAAAGGCTGTAACGCCACCTTCAGAAAAACAATTCTACAAATCATGGAAAGAAATCACTGTTTTCCATAATGATTCTTCAATGTCAAAGTACTTCTGGAAAACAACTATTCACTCTAGTAATTTACTTTTGATACAGCGACTCTGCTAGATTTCTACAACAAAACTCTATTCCAGTACCCTGTTGCTACTTCTGTCCTAAACAAGGAGCATGTGTTTAAAAAATAATAATAATTGAGATTTTTTTTTGTGTGTGGTTGTTTATTTTTGTTTGTTTGTTTGTTTTTGTTTTTTGTTTTTTATTTTTTGTTTTTTCTGGGAGAAGGGATTGGCTTTTGGTCTTTATTTTTTGCTTTTTTTTTTTGAAACAAGGTTTACTCTAAAAGCTCGGACTGACCTCAAACTAATGCTCTTCCTGTCTCAGCTTTAGAAGGGTTGCAGTCCAGGTGTGTGTCACCATGCCTGTCTAGTGTAACACTTCCAAGTGTTTGCAGCCATCACCAGACTCAATGTGGTACTGAGTACAATAGACAAACAGTTGTTATCCTGCGTTGTTGAGGGGATAACGGCAAGGAAACCAGTCTGCACATGGTCAAGACAGACACATTTTTTAAAAATATTATTTTCAGTCTGAGGGTAGTTGAATTTGCACATGAAGAAACTGTGAGCTGAGCAGCGATGTCTGTGAGTACAAGATGAGCTCACTCTCATCATTTAATTGTTGTAGGTATTTCAGTGTAGTGACGGAAAGTTGAGTAACCGTGGTACTAAAAAGAGAAATGCAATGACTTGACTTTACTCTTAGAAAACTTGAGCTTGCCTCTGAGAAACAGGGCAAGCTAGTCTGTTAGAAACCTCACAGTGTCAATAGATTGTTATGGTGACTGCCAATACATACCTAAGTATATGGCATTGTGTAATTTCAAGCATTTATTTTTATTATTACAAAATTGTGTGTGTGTTTGTCTTTTGCTGTTGTTGTTGTTATGTGCATGTGAATGGAAGCCAGAGGCATCAGATTTGCCTGGAGCTGGAGTTACAGGCAGTTGTGAACTGCCTGATGTGGGTGCTGGGAATCAAACTCAGACCATCTGTAAGAGCTGAGCCATCTCTCCAACCCCAAGTCTACATATTTAATGACAGAAATTGATCATTCTCTTAGCGTATTGGTTGAATGTGTCATTTGAACAAAGTAGATAAAATCCCAAAGAGCAGGCAAACATTTTTATTGTAGAAACACACTCAAAACACATTTTGAGGGATGTGTGATGACATTGTAATGGCTCAGCAATGGGACTTGGGATTTGTTTGCTGCACAAACCACCAGAGACTGTCTTGGAATAAAGAAGTTGTTTGTGGGGAATGTTTTCTAATGGGTAGAATCCTGTTGAGTGAAAGTCTAGGTGAATTGTCCAGGTGTACTGCAAGCTACAGCAGGGTCAGCAAAGAAAGAAGGACAATGACGTTCATTTTTACGTACCATTCATTTCTACGGAGCCAAATATGTGATGTGTCACTGGTGGCCACTCCTACTACTGGAACAGAGCATCCCAGAAGGCGGGGTTTGTCTCACTGCTTACCTTGGAACAGTTAGGAGGAAAGAGAAACTGGTTCTTAGAAGAGGGCCGCTTCATCCCTGAAGATGCAGCCAGATTCTTCAGAGAGCATCTAACTCAGGCATCCACAGCATTTTGTATCCCTTTAATTTCCCCTCTAACTAAAAAAATACTCCAACACTAGTTTTTCTCCTTTTCTGTTCTTCTGTAAGATATCTTCATGCACTCCACTCTGTGAGTCCCCTGTTTCTCTGTAAGTGAGGCAGGAGCTTCACACAGCACTTTCTGTTCTGCTTCCCAATCTGGTCATCGTCATCATTCAAATCTGAGAATGTATTCTACATAGAAGCTGAGAAGGGGAGCTTTGGTATAGGGGCTATAGGATGTGGAAGATGTGATCCTCCAGCAACATGGTATTTCAAGACTAAATATGGACTCATCAGAGTCTTCGTCTCCCACAGTGTGAACATTCCACATTAGCTGTAACGGGATTAAGATGACTGCATTGTATATGCATTAATTATGCTTCTGCTCTGACAAGATTTCTGAGAAAAGCAATTCAAGAGAAGAAAGTTTTATTCTGACTCACAGTTTCAGAATCTTCAGTTCATGGTCATCTGGTCCCACTGGCTCAGGTAGGATATTCTGTCAGTGAGAGCATGCAGCAGAAGAGAGCTAGTCTCTTCGTGACTGCCAGGAAACAGCAAATCACAGGAAGTGGTCAGGGTTAATATTTTTCCAGATATCTAACTCCAGTGACCCACTTCCTCTAGTTCAGTCTAGCTCCTGAAGTTTCTTTCACCTCCCAAACGCAGCCACCAGTTGGGAACCAAGCAAACACATGAGTCTGGTGTGTTGAGGAGAGGCATTTCATACTCAAACTATAGCAATGGATCTGGTTCATTCATACTCAAACTATAGCAATGGATCTGGTTCATTCATACTCAAACTATAGCAATGGATCTGGTTCATTCATACTCAAACTATAGCAATGGATCTGGTTCATTCATAGTCAAACTATAGCAATGGATCTGGTTCATTCATACTCAAACTAAACACAGTGATTTGTGCTTCTATGCTTAGTTAGCCATTTTCTTCTCACCTACACCTAATACATATCATCCTGTTGAGTTTCATGTATCCCCCTGATTTGCCTGAAACTCTGTTCATGTGTGTCATGCCCTGGAGCCATCCACTTCAGAAGCAGTCTTTCTTTAGAGCTTATTTACTACAGAGTCATAAACAGATGCACTTTAATGTTAAAATCACTTCCAGAAGCCAACCATTGACAGTATCCTACTGTCTTGGAAGTTGTAGCTGTTGAAACTTACATGCATTCAAACCAGATGCTGAACAGTAAGGAAGTGGTTTAGTAAAGTAAGATACATCAAGACCATGGACTATTATGCTAGGATTAAACTTGTGATTCTGAAGTCTGTTTTGAGATACAAGATGGCATGACATCTTATGGAAGAATACATAAAAGCTTTTTACACACTGATTATAACTATGCTAAATATCAATATTCTAGAGAAGTTAGAGGCAATATGCAAAATATGGTGAGGATATGTATTAACTGCTTTAAAATATTTTATCATGGTGGAGAACTATAGTTATATTTAAAAAAAGGAAATATGAGCCATCACTCTTCCTGTTTGCCTTGAAGACCAACCAGTACATAGTAAGGGGGTATGTGAATGGAGTGGCCTCATCTACCATGTTCAATAAGTTGGCAGTTGGAGGAGTCTCATGCTATTTTTCACACTGCAAAACCAAGCAGTATTTTGTCAAATACTGGTGCTGGATCCTGTGGGACACATAAAGATAGCTGACTTTGGCATGTGCAAGGAAAATATCTGGGAAGGGAAGACATTCTGTGGTACTCTAGACTACATTGCCCAGAGGTCATTGCTAATCAGTCCTCTGGAAGGTCTGTGGGTGAGTGGGCATTCAGAATACTACTGTACAAAATGTTGGCCAGATAGGCCCCTTTGGAAGGGCTCAAGGGTGATCTTGCCTAGTATGCAAGACAATGGGGCTTTATCCCAAGTCCATGTCTGAGGAAGCAGTGTCCATCTGCAGAGGGCTAAGGGCAAGACACTCAGCTTCAACCCCCGAGGGGAAGTTGTTTTGGAGTTGACATGGAAGTATGTGTATTTTTTATGGTAATTGAGACAAACTTGAACACACAGAGCTTTCCACCTCCATATGAACTCAAAGCTCTACTTGATAGAGATTCCCAACTTCAGGAAGACTGAGAACAATACATTCCAATAACAACAGGAAGTTGAGAACTGCCACTGATGGCCCAGAAAAGGAAAGAATAGAGCTTAGTTCTTGCTTTAGGAAGGGGTGAGGGGACTTATGACTACTGACTTTTGTGAAGGTAAGAATGGCCCAAGAGGATGACTCCCAGCTTGGTTAAATGTGCTTTCAATGCCACTGGGTTGTAACACTGTTCAGGCACACTAGGGAATTTCCTATTTCTAATCATATATTTCAAGCCTGTGAAGGGTTCAGTCTGTCTGATTTGTCCAGAGTTGTGTGATATTCAAAAAATCTATCTATGGGGCTGGAGAGATGACTCAGTGCTCTTCCAGAGGTCCTGAGTTCAACTCCCAGAAACCACATGGTGGCTCACAGCCATCTCTAGTGGATCTGATGCCCTCTTCTGGCATAAAGTTGTACATGCAGATACAGCACTCATATACATGAATAAATAATAAATTTTTTAAGACCCTATCTTTTGGGACATTTGCTCATACTAGACTTTAGAGGGCATATATATTGGTTTCTTCTCTTATTGCTGTGGCACCATACCAAACAAGAAGCGACTTAAAGAAGGAAGGGTGATTTGGGTTCACATCATGGCAGAGAATGCTTGGTGCCTGGGAGGCAGGGGGTCACATTGCCTCCTTGAAGAGGGAGTGAGGGAGAAGCGGGGAGGAGAGTGGAGTGCTCATACTCAGCTCACTTTATCCTTTAATTTTTTGATTTATTATTAATGTATGTGTATTCGCGTGCATGCAGTGTTTGTGAGTGCAAGTGTACATGTACTATGGTGTAGTTCCTTCCTCTCACTTTGGGATCTAGGATGTACCTTAGGTTTTCAGGCTTGTGCAGCCAGCGCTTTTCTTCAAAGAGCCCCCCTCCCCAGCGCCCCCTGCTGGCCTACACATTCTCCCTTTTATTCCAGTCTAGGATGCTAGCCCAGGGAATGGTGTCACCCATATTTAACATGGGCCTTCTCATCTCAGCTTACCTACTCTAGAAACCACTCCCAGACACGCCTCAAGGCATATTTCCATGGTTGTTCTAAACCTATCAAGTTAACAATCGAGATTAAACCTCAAGCCCCTGGTGGAGTTTGTGGTAGCTGAGGCGCGTGAGGTCTGCGCAGTCACACTGCAGTTCAGTTCCACAGCTTTTCATAAGACAGGCTGCTAGAATTTGGGGACATTTGACACCTTTTACTACTTGGCATTCATGATTTCGGTTACCCTGTACTGTGGGAGGGAGAGGGTAAATCCAGGGGCCTCTCTCCCAGTATAGAAGCAAAAAGGATTTAACGGTCTTCTTACTGCAGAAAGTGTCCACAGGGACAAGCGTGATAATTCTGATGTGTCTTCCGGACTCTGGCCCCCGAGGAAGGCTGGGGCCTGGGGTCATTTCTAGAAGCAAAGGCTAAGCCAGGCTGCCTGACCCTGGTGGGAGCCAGCTGCTTGTCTTAGGATTTCTGCTCTTCTCTGGACTGTGCCAGTTCCTGAGCTCGGTCTATCCATCTTCTATTGACTCTATCAGCTGTATGGACATCCTCCGTGATCCCCACCCATCCTTTGCCCTTCAGTCAATTCTTCTTTGCTTGTCTTGGCCAGAGCTGTTTTGTGATGCCTTCGGCCCAGAGCTCTAATGAACACAAGCAAGGATGCCTCCTACTTGGTTAAGCATAGCAGTTAGCATTGCGGCTTCAGATGCTTAGAAATCTGAAGTTTCTAAATCTGTGAATAACTCAATTTCCTCTCCTGAAATGTGAGAATAACACCTATTCCCTTCATAAAGGCCAAGTAGGAGAATGCTATGAAGTCATTCTACATAAGATGGAATCTGTGTGTGTGTGTGTGTGTGTGTGTGTGTGTGTGTGTGTGTGTGTGTGTGCATGTGCGCATGCGCATATGCGTTGGTTTCTTTCTAAAGAAAACCCCCCAAATCATCCTAACACTCCACTTCCCCTGGAGCTGCCTGCAGCTCTAGCCCAAGCTGCCTGATCGGCTGTGGATTCTTGGATTTGATGTTTCTCTGAACTGACACCTTAGGTGTCTTTCTTAACCCCAAACCCTTCATTCTCCTCTCTGGAACAAGCTTACTTTGAGCTTTGCCTAAACCTGAATCTGCCAAATTGCAATCCAGAAGGCTCCCAATAAAGCTCTTTAAAATTCTCTATCACTTTGATAGAGACTGCTCATTGACAGTATAAACAAACAAAAGGACCTGGCAGTGTGCCTTGCTCTTTCTAGGACAGTCTAAGCGAGGTTTTCTTACTGGCCTCAAATCAATTGCCTGAGGCAGTCTGTTGGCTGCAGAACATTAAAGCAAACCAAGGAAACAAAAATCTATTGTTCTTTGACCCCTAGTTTCCAGTTTTCTCTCCCCAAATCAACTTTCAGAATTCACTGGCAGGGTATTTACATTTATAAAACTAGATAACTGGATTTAGAGATTCTGAAACCAGCATACAATTTGCTAATGGGATCAAATATGTATTTGTTGACAATAGCAAAAAAATGTAATAATACATTTTTATTGACAATGTTAAAAACCAAAGCAATTCTCGTGGCTCATGGTTGCCAATGAAGGGAAATATAGGGCATTGTGCCCCGGTGAAATATCACACAACAAAACCCAAAACTCCTAACTACCTTACTGTATAGAGTGTGTGTTTGGGAGGTGAGGGGTGGGGGCTAGCATTGGGTGTATAAAGTGGAGGTTTCAGCACCACATATATAAATCGGGGAAATGACTGCTCCAAGGTATGGTTGAGGGGAAGGTTTTTATTGTAGATACAAGGGAGAGTACAGCCAGAGGTATCTGGAAGAGTCCAGAGCAGGGAGAGAAAATAGTAGACTAAACATGGCTAGTAGACTAAACTGGGCCATGAAAGGGGGAGAGGGGAGTGAAAGAAGAAGGGGAGAAAGAGAGAGAGAGAGAGAGAGAGAGAGAGAGAGAGAGAGAGAGAGAGATGAAGAGAGAGGGAGCTGAAGAGAACCAAGAGAGAGGGATAAGAGAGTGAATGGCCGAAATGGCAGGGTTATATGTAAGAATGAGAACCTGGGGTAAGGGAAGCCCATGAGCTGGAGGTGGTTAGGGTAGCTTGCAAGGTGAAAGCTGAAAGAGCCTGGAGGCCAGCGTGTGCTTTGATATGCTAATAGGCACCTCAGTTTCCTTTGGACCTGACACTTAACTACTGTATGGGTACAAACCAGCCCTATTAAGCAATGCCAACAAATGGAAGGGACCACAGTGGTGGTCTCAGACTAGCTGCCTTGTCATCTACAAATTTGATTTTTCCATTTTAACACATGGCTCACTGCAGAAGCAGCTTATACAGCCTGCTGAGATGAAAAGCATTTTGGTTTGGTTTTATAAATGGTAAGTTACATACACACCTTTGAAACCTGTGGAGACAGGTCAGGCCCATATATAATTAGTCTGAATTAGCATAATTCACCAGGCGCTATAATTTCTCAGTCATGATATATGGCTGATCAGAGTTCACACTCCTCTAAAATGTCTCATTAGTTGTCTGTGAGCTTGTCAAGGAGAGAGGGGTGGTTTCTAGAAGTCAGCATGTCATTGTTTCAGGAACATTGTTTTAGTTCCTACAAATCAGAATGCGACTGTGGAGACTCACTTTGGATCAGTATCTCCTCTTGCCCCACACCTCAGGGACCTAACTACATTGCCTATCCACAAATCAAAAGGTTGCAGATAATTTCATTCTACAAGATAATTTTATGTAATAAGTGAGCAATCATGGTGACTAATTTTTCTTTGGACTCAGACCCTAGAGAAATACTGTCAAAGGCAGAAACAAGATTTTCATCTTGACTGCAATAGGTTCAGTATCAAGAAGGATAATATACTCATCCTTTGGTTCCTACAGCAGACTGGTTTCAAGGTTCCCTTGAGGTCGTCCAAATCCAAAGATTTTCAAGTTCCTTACCTACAATGATATAGTGTTTGCCTTGATTGTACACACACCTTCCACATGCTTGAAGTAACCTCTGGGTGACTTCTAATGCACAATGCAGTTGTCCCACTGTAACCTCTAGGAAATAGTGTCAAGAAAATGTCTGCACCCGTTGAGAACAGATGAAAAGACTTGGAGTGGGGAGTATTTTGGATGCTTGGTTGGTTGAATCAGCAGATGTGAAACTTCTGAAATACAGAGGCAGGTGGACTGGACATTTTTGTTGGTGACAGGTGCAAATATGTGTGGAAAAATACTCAGACTTGGTTAGTTGAAATGTAAGAAAATGCTTGGTGGTCACAGAATAAACAGATGAATACTGAATATTGTCCGAGGAACTTGATGACAGTTTATTATACAACAATGAAATCAATTAACCCAACCTCTTTTAATCCAGTGGCTTTTAAAGCAAAATAATTAATTGCTCCTCAGTTTTCATGGACTAGGAAATTGAGAGCATTCAATTTCCTAGTCCATGAAATTGGTGGTCCCAGCTTGGGGTCTTTTATGAAATTTGCAGTTGGTTTTGAAAAAGCACACCGTCACCTAGAGATAGGGCAGAAGGATCTAGCTTGTCTGTTCACAAAGACAGCAAATTGGTATTTGTCCTTGTCTAGGGCCACCTGCTTCTCTCTATGTGCTACCTCTGCATCGCTGCCTGAATGTCACATGACTTGGTGACCAATTCTTCCCTTGAGCCAACAAGCCCAGGTTTCTTTTTTTTCTTTTTCTTTTTCTTTCTTTCTTTCTTTCTTTCTTTCTTTCTTTCTTTCTTTCTTTCTTTCTTTCTTTCTTT
>CABHPR010124580.1:0-10786 GCA_902168415.1 Peromyscus melanophrys | reverse complement strand
CTGGCCTAACTCTACCACCTCTTCTCCAACTATACACTTCTGCATTAAAGGAGATGGAATGGAAGTCAAAACAGACCATTCCGCTGGCACTGCATGGTTTTTCTTTTTCTTTGGTTTTCTTTTCTCTGGGGTGGGGGTAGGGCTGGAAATGGAACCTGGGGCCTTTCACATGTTAGGAAAGTGCTCCACCCAAGCTATATCCCCAGCCCAGCATGTTTTCTACTGGAACAGTTTCATGGGGTGTTATGTGGCATGACTGTAAGACATGGATTCTCCAAGTTACTCCAAGATACATCATCATGCTGGGACACAGAGCTCTGAAAGGGACCCGAGTGTCCAAAGCCATCATTCACTTCCACCCTGGCTTTGTCTCAGAACAGGAAAGAACAGGCCTGGCTCTGCTGCGCCGCTGCAGGTGAGGAATGTGTTTGTCAGATCCTCCCTGGGCCACGTGTGGTGAAGACTGACCACACAGCAGACTCTTCCCACTCCCAGAGAGGCTGCTCCAGAGAGTCACACGGTCCCATCCTTCGGCACCTGGCCTCACCCCTCCTGTTCCAAAAGCCTCTGGCGTGTTTCTAGCATGATCTCCTCCATTACTTCTGGCTTTAAGATATCTTTAATCTGAAGGAAAACAGAAAAAGGTATGTGTTCATTCAGAAATAACCATAAGTAGAACATTAAGTCAACTAAAATGTGGCAAGGAAGCCTGGCTAACATACACTGTCTGCAGGCTGCACTCCATCAGAGATTGAGCAAGGACACTGTTCCAGCTCTAGACCCAGCTTAAAAAGCAAGCCAGCAAAGTGCCCTGGGACAGCTGACAGAGACACAGTTCAGTCACTCATCAGAAGATGCCTGAGGGGCTGGAGAGGTAGCTCAGTGGTTAAGAACACTTGCCGTTCTTTCAGAAAACTCGGGTTCAGTTCCCAGCACCCACATGGCAGTTGATGGTAACTCCAGTTGCAAGGGATCTGAATCTGACACTCTCTTCTGGCCTCTGCAGACACCAGGTAGGTATGCACAAGGTGCACAAACTTACATACATGCAGGCAAAACACCCATACACATAAAATTTATTTTTTTGTATTTTTTTAATTTAAGTCAAGAAAAAAATCTTTCTACTTATTTGAAAAAACATCAAAAAGATGGGTGGATTTTGAAACAGGCAAGATGAAGTGTGGAATGCTATTGTCGTAAAAATATCCTACCTATACCTCCATCCTACACCAAGTCTATAGCAATACTGGAAATATCTCAGGGAACACGGCAGGGACTCATGAAGGTTTTCTCCAGGCTAGTTCCTGCCATGGGGTATGGGAAGGAAAGTGGAATGCTGAAGGAACACGGGAGCAGCTCACACACGGGAAGGGAGTCTGGGTGGAGTACCTGATGTGCAAGGGAAGCCTCGTAGCAGTACAGGATGCTAGTGTCATACAGCATCATCCGCTGAGTTACCAGCAAAACTATGCAGTTCCGAAGCCGGGAGATCACCTCTCGATCACTAAGGGCTACTGGCTACACAGGGACACAAAGGGGAAGGGAAAAGAAATACATACAGGATCCAAATAAGCAAACAGCCCCAGAAGCCCCAGAAGAGAGAAATCACACTAATTTCCACCATGAAACTCCATGCCACCCTGGTGTTGGGATAATCTTTTTGCACACTGGCTGGCAGGCAAGCCCCAGGGATCCTCCTGTCAACACACACACACACACACATACACACACACACCACTGGGACTACATGTGCACCAACACATCTGGTATTTTTACATGGCTTCTGGGGTTTGAATTCGGGTCCTCATGCTTACAAGGTAAGTACTTTACCACCTGAGCCATTCCCCGACCCTCTGCTGCTTCTTCAGTGGCTCTCTGGCTATTACCCTATAACTTTGCCACCATCACAAAGCTCAAGGCAGCCACTGAGTCATCTCTTCAGGGAAGACAAGTCAATCAGGTGCTCATGAACACTCTCTAGCTCAGACTTATTCAGAGCATAGCAGTTTCCTCAGTCCAGACGGTGAGTGACCACAAGCCGCATGAGGCATCACACAGCAGCTCACACAGACAAAACCACTGCAGTGCTGCAGCACCTTTGGAATACACTTGCAATGCTCTACAGCGATAGAATCACCCAACGCTGCAGTTCTCAGAACAGAGCCTACATGTTAAGTGCCACAAGACTATTGACATAAAGTCAAAACAGGACTCAGCAGATAAAAGCACTTGCTGAGTAGACTCCCAAAACCCACATAAAAGCTAGGCAGAGCACAAAAGTCTGTAATCCTACCACACCCATCAGGAAATCTTCAGAAGCTCATAGGCCAGCTAGCAGAGACCTTCTCAAACAAGGTAGAGAAATGCATGGATCAACAGCTTGTCCTCTGACCTCTGCATGTGTCATGGCACATGATACCCCCCATATCTCTCTCTCTCTCTCTCTCTCTCTCTCTCTCTCTCTCTCTCTCTCTCACACACACACACACACACACACACACACACCAGATTCTACCTGCCACAGATACTCTCAACCAACAGCTGCAATGCTGCTCACTCACCTCCAGGTTTGCAATGAAGCCTCCAGCATCCTCATCTTTGTGCTCGGGTGTAGGGTAGATCCAGATGAAACCATTGTTACCCAGAATAACTGAAGCACCACATGGCAAGTCATGGAAATGAGTCTTCTGTCGTTTCACCAGGGAAGGAGACACCTGGACTAAAACTCCCTGACCTAGCTAGA
Source organism: Peromyscus melanophrys (assembly GCA_902168415.1). Classification (NCBI taxonomy): domain Eukaryota; kingdom Metazoa; phylum Chordata; class Mammalia; order Rodentia; family Cricetidae; genus Peromyscus; species Peromyscus melanophrys. Next base: position 8,043 of record CABHPR010124580.1, on the reverse strand, counting down.
GATAGACCATAAGGCAGGCATGGTAGCATATGCCTTTAATCCCAGCACTTAGGAGGCAGAGGCAGGCAGATCTCAGTGAGTTCAAGGCCAGCCTGGTCTACAGAGCGAGTTCCAGGATAGCCAGGGCTACACAAAACCTGTCTCAAGGCAAAACAACAACAACAATAGGAAAAAGGAAATGGATCAGAAGCCAAGTAGGGAAGCACAGCATCTGAGAGGCTGAGGCAAGAGGCTCACTAGGCTGTCTGAGCTATCTAGTAAGACCCCGTTCCTCCACAAAAAAGAGCAAGAAACAATCAGCGAGGATGAATGCAAAGTAGGTTACAGAGTACACATCCTGACATACCCCATCATTGGCCTTCCTATGGATACTGTTGTGACCCAGTGCACACAGAGCATGCACTTTGCAGAAAACATTTCTGCCCACGGCTATTTATACATTCCAGAGAAGGTGGCAGTCAGGTTGATGAGATGGTAAAGGTACCTGCTGCCAAGCCTGACAAGCTGAGTTCAATCCCCAGAACCCATACAGTAGGAGATAACCAACTCCTACAAGATGTCCTCTGACCCCCACACGTGCCATGGCATGCACATTTTAATTAAAACAAAGAGGTCGTCAATACTCTGTCACTTCCCTTTGCCTTCTAATCCAGAGCAGGTGTGCTGGCTATTACAGAAACTAGAGCCAATGAGGAGTCTCCCACTGCCCACATAACAGTTCCATTCCATGATCCTAGTTTGGATCTTAACCTCAAATTTCCATACCACCCATAAGACGTGGTTCACTGGATTAGTAAACCCATGCCTGGTCTTGACTGGTCAGCTCTAGGTCCTCATACCAATAAGAAGTGTCTAGAGCAACAGGCTGTGGAGATCCGCACACACACACAACCTCCTCTTCCATCAAGAACATGGCAACAGCTGCCACTTCATTAAAGGACACAGCTTTCTGTTACTCTTGGAAAATGAAAAGCCAAGAAACAACTACACCCTAATGTGTCCTAGGAAGCATGCTGTCTTTAAAATACGTGACCTCAATAATGGAAGCTCACAGAAGCAGGCAAATTTCATTTAGAGGCTGGGATGGGAAATCTATCTTTGCTAGCAGTAATATCTGCCATGTTGACTGCACTGCAGACATGGTTCTCAATACCAGGTTGACATCTCCCAGAGGGAACAGAGACTCACAACCCCAAGTAGAGGGGCTCTGCCAGAACAGGCTCCTCAGGAGGAAAAGGATTTAGGACATTAATCACCCTTTGTCCTGCCACAGGTAGCAGAGGCCCCCTCTCCCCCCAGGCCCTGTGAGCACAGTCAGCCATTAGTCCTAACCAACTGGGTTCTATGTTGTTGCTTTTTGTTGTTTTAAGATGGGGGCTGTAGGGAGAGGTTGTCTCACTATGTAGTCCAGGCTGGTTTCCAATCTGTAATTCTACTTCAGCCTCCAGAGAGCTGGGATTACAGGGCTATGACACCACACCCAGGCCTTTAGGTCAGCAATGCCAGGAAGAACTGGACTTGAAGCCTCCCAAGCCTGACTTACCTTTCCATATTTCAGGCTCCTAGTGTGCAGAGAAACAGCTCCATCCGAGAACACTGCCTGGACCTCCGCCTGCCCAATTGATGAAGGAACAACAACAGCCATGGCAACCCACTCTCTGTCATCTGCATGCATCCAGCTTGCCCTTCCATCACCGACAGGCCACCTTGCCTGTCTTACATGACCCCAGGGGACATCACTATGACCTCACCTCTTGCTGTGGGATGTTCTGTATGTCAAATGTGTTGCCAATAAAACACTGATTGGCCAGTGGCTAGGCAGGAAGTATAGGCGGGACTAACAGAGAGAATAAAAAGAGCAGGAAGGTGGAAACAGACGCTGCCAGACGCTGCCAGCCACCGCCAGGACAAGCAGCCTGTAAAGATGCCGGTAAGCCACGAGCCATGTGGCAAGGAACAGAATTATAGAAATGGATTAATTTAAGATATAAGGACAGTCAGCAAGAAGCCTGCCACGGCCATACAGTTTGAAAGCAATATAAGTCTCTGTGCTTTCTTGGTTGGGTCTGAGCGGCTGTGGGACTGGCAGGTGAGAGAGATTTATCCTGACTGTGGGCCAGGCAGGAAAACTCTAGCTACAACCTCTCCCCTTGGTTGGCAAGGGTATCTTGATACAGTCTTTTCTACTCTCTGGGGTAAATGTTCATATCATTTAGAAAACTTGAGGGCTGGGGAGGTGGCTCAGTGGGTAAAGATACTTGCCATCAAGCCTGTGACCTGAGTTTGAATCCTCAGGATTCACATGGTAGAAGAAAAGAACCAACTCGTACAAATTGTCCTCTGACCTCTACATGCACAGAATAGCAGTGATCGCACACATAAACAAACAGTAAGTGTAATCAAATATTTTTTAAGATAAAAAAATGAAATGTGGGTCTAAGCCAGGAATGATGGTCTATGCCTGAATCTCAGTACTCAGGAGGCTGAGACAGCAATGCCATATTTGAGGCTAGCCTGGGGTACACAGTGAGTTCAAAGCCAGCCTGGGGTATCCTTAAAAAAGACGGAAAGACAACTGTGTCTAGCTTGCACCATGGATCACAAGTTACCAAAGCAAGGCATCGTTCTGAGCTAAGGAGAAAGAGCAAAGCTGCAACCGAGGCCGGGACACCTGAGCCAGCTCAGACCCTGCGGTTCCTTCCTCTGGTTAGAGCACAGGCACGCTTGCAGCCCTGTAGGTCAGGATACACTGATGAGGTCTCCTTCCTGTAAGAAGCCTCTCATGGCCAGCTCGTCCTCGGCAGATCTTCTCCTCTGAAACACACAGGAGAACGACCACATGACACAAGTCTCACGCTCAGAGGGAGAACGACCACATGACAAGTCTCACGCTCAGGCAGAGCTCTTTCCATCGCTGCTTTTGCTTGGGGCCTGGGAAGCCATGGCATTTTAACATGAAGAACTATGACAAGAGGAAACTGAGTTGCTGGAGAACAAGGGAGATGCTTCTGGCTCTCCAAAGAGGGCCCCTCCTGAGCTAACCCAGACCCTCTGCAGCTCAGAGTCCGTTTCCCACTCCCCCACCACACTTCCACCAGGCTGTGTCTGCTCGTGTATCTCCCGTCTTCTCAGAGTCCCTAGCCTCATCCACTCAGACTCCAGAGGCCCTCCTATGAAACCACCACTCTGCCCCATGTTTCTTCATCCTACTGCCCCCATATGGCTCGGCTGTCCCCTGTCCTCCACCATCTAGAAGCTCTTTAAGGACTCAGCTGTCTCCTGTCCTCCACCATCTAGAAGCTCTTTAAGGACTCAGCTGTCTCCTGTCCTCCACCATCTAGAAGCTCTTTAAGGACTCAGATGTCCCCTGTCCTCCACCATCTAGAAGCTCTTTAAGGACTCAGCTGTCTCCTGTCCTCCACCATCTAGAAGCTCTTTAAGGGGCTCGGCTGTCTCCTGTCCTCCACCATCTAGAAGCTCTTCAAGGGGCTCGGCTGTCTCCTGTCCTCCACCATCTAGAAGCTCTTTAAGGGGCTTAGGTGTGCCTCTTTTATTCTGGACTCTCCATAGGACCCAGCTCAGGAAGCCTCTCTGAAATATATGATGGAACTGAACCATCACTGTTTGGAATAACCAAATGCCATTCAAGTCATCGAAAACTAAAGACAGCTAGGCAGTGGTGGCGCACGCCTTTAATCCCAGCACTCGGCAGGCAGGTGGATTTCTGTGAGTTCAAGGCCAGCCTGGTCTACAGAGTGAGATCCAGGACAGGCACCAAAACTACACAGAGAAATCCTGTCTCAAAAAACAAAAAACAACAAAAAGAAAAGAAAGAAAAAGAAAACTTGGGCTGGAGAGATGGCTCAGAGGTTAAGAGCACTGACTGCTCTTCCAGAGGTCCTGAGTTCAATTCCCAGCAACCACATGGAGGTACAACCATCTGTAATGAGATCTGGCGCCCTCTTCTGGCCTGCAGTCATATCCTAAGCACTCAGGAAGCAGAGGCAGGCAGATTTCTGTGAGTTCCAGGCTAGCCTGGTCTACAGAGTAAGTTTCAAGACAGCCAGGACTACACAGAGAAACTCTGTCTCAACCCCAACCTCCCGCACCGGCAAGAAAAAAAAGAAAGCTAAGGCCAGTCCTTCATGGACATCTTTCCTATGTAATGCCGATGCACCAAGAAAAAGAAATAAGCACCAGGATCCAGGGGCCTTTCTCCCCAGCTCCGTCTTGGGAGCCCACTCCACGGGTGTTTCTGGTCTTAACACACACTAGTTGCTGCCTGTGTCAGGAGAGCAGGGCCAGGAGAAAAGTCTGTTCACCGAGGCAGCAGACTCCATGACCAACAGTGACAGTGTAAAGCAGAGTTCTGCGGTAGAGCAAAGCCCACAGCTCAACGGGACAGTGTCAGGGCAGGGAAGCTTACCAGCTCCCCTCCGGGCAGGTTCATGGATGAGAGGAGCAAGACAGAATCCAGCCTGGAATTGGTCTCCACTTTCCACCTCTTCTGTTGAACCTGTATGGAAAATGTAGAGCAGCATCTCAGGGGCACCTTCTTCATACAGCATTTCACAGAATGAAGGTCCCACCTCTGAGCCACCAGCCTCCTTCACTTTGTAAAACAGCAACTTTACCTCTGTGATTCTCCCCACTACAATGTCTCCTACTTCTCCATTGTATCTGCAAGAGAAAGCAGAAGGTCGCTCAGTAGCCAGCGGGCTGGACAGACAGGACTCAGTAAGTATCTTATTTAGCAAACAGGTGTAACTACAATGTTTAGACCTGGGGGCTTCAGAATCTCTCTGTGTATTAGGTATCCTTAAAGAAATTGCTCATTGTGAGCCGTTCCTTTAGATTGCTTGATTATGTGACAAATTAAAAACATGGAGTACTCGCCTGTGAATAGGGATGAGTTCATCACCAAGCAATGGAGGAGAAAGGAGACTGCAACAGGTCACCATCCATGGGGCTCCAACTGCCACCTCCCTGCTGCCTGCCTGGCTCAGGAACTCTGCTGGTCCCTCACCCTGATTCTAATGGTGAAGTGCTCTTTGCTAAAGCCCAGGCATTAGACTAGGTCTCTTTCTACTCACAGTTCCCTCACTTGCCAGCAGCTGCTTCCCCTCTCCACAGCAACTGCTCTCTCCCGTTCATCCCCGGGTCAGTAAGTGCTTACCACCACCACCACCCTCATCCCCCACCCCCACCCCCAACCTCCCATGCTTAAGCCAAAACCCTGGAACATCAACCTTGATTCCTGTCCCACTAAGGGATAAGCTCAGCACAAATCCTGCCGATGGCATCTTAAAATGCATGAAGGACACAAAGACATCCAGACTGGGAAACAGGAACTAAAACCATCTCTACTCTGTTAACTATCCCTGGACCAGTTATTGCAAGTGAGCAATGTTCCTACAGAGAGAAAACCCCAAAGAATAAAGTCCAACACCCTGTCATGTAAAGACACTCAGAAAACAAAGTACACAGAGGAACTCGCCACTACTCCTCGGTGCTGTGCTGCTACCTTCGTGCGAGCTGCCACCGCTTTGTCATTTTGTTAGATGACTACAGTTCCCTAGTCTAGCTCCCCGTCCCCCTTCAATGTCCATAGCAGCTACAGCAAGTTGATTAAGACATAAGCCAGAGCCAGGCGGTGGTGGCACACACCTTTAATCCCAGCACTCAGGAGGCAGAGCCAGGTGGATCTCTGTGAGTTCCAGGCCAGCCTGGTCTACAGAGCGAGTTCCAGGAAAGGTGCAAAGCTACACAGAGAAGCCCTGTCTCGGGAAAAAAAAATAAAAATAAAAATAAAAAAATAAAAAAGACAAGCCAGATCACAGCTTTCTTTTGGTCAGTCCCTTCCAAGAGCTTCCCAGATCACATAACATAAAGCCCGGCCATCACAGCCAGGCAGGATGTCCATCACCTGCCCAGCTCAGCCCCTGATCTCCTCTGTGACCACTCAGCTCCATCCCCACTGGCTCCCCTTCTGGACTAACCTTTATGGGCTGCTTCTAGGTGCTTGGTCCTGTGTTAAGTACTTTACATGTAGCATGTCACTGAATTCTAACGAAAATCCTGACGTGGCTATTTTCTTTACTATGCAGAAAAGGAAAGTACCTGAGGTTTGGAGGGATCAAGTGACATGAGGAAACCTTTGAAGTGTGAAGTAGCTCACACTACTACCTTTCAGGATGTCCTGGGAAGGAAATGGTTTGTTTGGCTTACAGGTTACACTCCATCATCAAGGAATGTCAAAGCAGAAACCTGGAGGGCAGAACTGAAGCAAAGACCATGGAGGAACACCACTTGCTGGCTCGTTTCCTAGGCCCAGGCTCAAGCTTAGCCAGCATATTCATTCTCTCCCCTACCTCTCCCCAAATTAGGCAGGGCCTCTCTACATAGCCCTGGCTGTCCTGGAACTCACAGAGAGCCGCCTGCCTCTGCCTCCCCCAAGTGCTGGGATTAAAGGCGTGCTCAGTGCCTGGCCCTCCAACCAGCATTCTTATACATCCCAGGCCCACTGGCGGCCCAGGGATGGACTGGGCCCTCCCAACAGACATGCCCACAGGCCAATCTGATGGAGTCAATTCTTCAGTTCAGTTCCTGCTTACCAGGTAACTCTCGATTTGTGTCAAGCTGGCAGCTGAAGCTAACTATGACACACAGCTGAATTCAACATAGCAGGCCTGTAGCAGGACGGATTGTGGAGTTGGGGGAGACGGAAGAGACCTGTGTACAACCCATACTTGTCCTCACCTGGTTTTCAAGGCTTTCACACAGATCAGCTTGTTCACTCTCTCCACGGAGCCAGCCACAGACGCAATGAGCTTCTCTTCCCCCATGTATGTCCCATGGCCCCTGTTGAAGGACAAGGCCACAAAGAAAGGATACCATGTTACACTGGAGGTGACCTCTCCCAGCTAGAAGAACCTAATGGGCTCCTCCTGCCCTGAGCCTGATGCACTCCTCAGAGTGGACATCTCCGTCATCCTAAACAGGTCAGTTCAGATGTCACTTTCCAACAACCTACCTCCAGGATCTCAGGCAACACAGGAGCCCCCCCCCCACTTCTGCCTCACCTATCCCAGCCGCTCCCCTGACCCTGCCCTCCCTCATCCACTGCAGTTACAACTTTCTGATGGCATTTCCTGTTTGTGTCTCCTTGCTAGACTGTAAACCCCACCAGGGCATAGGTTTTCACTCTGTACCCCAACCACACAGGATATGTTGAAAATACGAAGGAATGAATCCTAAGAGTTCTACCACCCAATAACCTTAAGCTTAAAGCTTAGAGGCAACGCTATAAACTGTTTAACCTCATTTGTACCAAGAAAGGGAAGAAAGAACCTGGTGTGGTAGTCACACCTCTGAGTCCACAACCTGGGGGCAGAAGCAGGGGGATCTCTGATTTCCAGGCCAGAGTGGTCTACATAGCAAGTTCCAGGACAGCTAGTGTTGTAGTGAGGCCCTGTCTCAGAGTGACAGGGAGAAAACGATGCAGAAGGGAGAGACAGGCTACCTAACACAGTTATCTTTGGTGGTAATACAATGCGAATTTGCTTTTCTGCCCTACTGTTCAGTTCATATAATCCTCACTACCCTACCAACTACTGTTGTCAGCGCTGTCTTCAACCGACCTTAACAAGGTGCTACTGCTAATAACAGTAACAGTAACGATGGCAGCTGTCCGGCCCCACAGTCTGCCCTAACTACCACAAGATGCTGGCCTTTCCATGATAAGTTTGTACACTTGGGTGCATCTAGCACTGTGTTGGCTCAAACCCCCCAAAATCACTGCTTCAAAACCGGGCTCCTCGCTGAGGTGACCCTGAGGGAGGTGACCAAACCAGCAACGCCTACTGTCCCTTAGAGGGCTGTAAGGAGGGTCCTGCTCCCAGCTCTCCCCAGCTCTCCCTCCCCAGGAAGGCTCAAAACTCTTGTTTGAGGCTGAGGACCAAAAGTTCCGGACGCCGTAGGTCAAATGAGTCAGGGCTGAGACAGGGTCACCCAAGATGAAGAGAGTCAGAAGCAAGAGGCTCG
>CABHPR010124579.1:0-40038 GCA_902168415.1 Peromyscus melanophrys | reverse complement strand
TGTAGGACTAGGCCTCTCCCCTTGCTGGTCTAGTGCACCAGGTGTGCATACCCATCTAGACTTGAAGAATGGGACCATGGCCTGTGAAGTCAGGTCTGGGTTCCTCACTGTGCTGGAATGGATCACAGGCTATGACAGATCAGCGAGGCCTGGGACTATGTGATTGCATGGGGAGCTGAGGAGCTGAGGCACTCACCTGTCTTGGCTTAGATACCTGGTGGATGACCCCAGCTAGGCCTTTGAGCTTGCACCAATGTGAGAGGATAAAGTTCTAGAACACTCCATGGCTGGGCGGTGTGCAGTCTGGATGACCCCAGCACTTTCTTTGGATCTGGATAGAGTAGTATGACTGCTTCATGTTAGGCAGTCACCAGGACACGGTATTTTTGCTCAGGCATTTAATGCTACATACCCATGAAGTATGGGCACAGTTTAAATAGGGAAGGGACCGGACCAGAATCCATGAGTTGCTAGCATGCAGACCGCAAGGGGCCAGCTAGGCCTTGGAGTGTAGTGAAATTGGGGAATGGTGGAGTCACTGGTCCCTCTGTGGACTGTCCGGTAGTGTAGACTACCTTAAGTAGACCTCTGTTTCAAAGAGGCCAAGAACTGGGGGGATGCGGGACACTCACCTGGCTCAGTGCTGTGAAGTCCAACAGAGACCTTGTCTTATGGCAGCGGTCCTCAACCTGTGGGTTTTGACCCTAACAGAGACCATCTGAAACAAAGTTATTTGGATAACGATTCATAACTGTACCAAAATTATACTTAGGATGCCCCAATCAAAAATATTTTATGGTTGTTGGTCGGCACAACCTGAGGAGCTGTATTAAAGGGAGGCAGCATGAACAGTGTGGAAACCCACTGCCTTAAGGTTGTAAGGAAGTTGGGTTATAGTCTGGCCGGTCTCTGGAATTGGAAGGTGTAAGGCCTTATGCCCACAGCAAGGTCTCTGTCCTGGGTGAGTGGGGACAATGGTGGTGGATGATTATCTGGGTCACTCAGGAGGCTTTGGTGTTGCACAGGCTCATGGACCCTACACAAGCATCCATAGAGGATGTGCATGACATGGGTGAGTGGAAAGCTGCAGACCCATCTCCCAGGATCGTCTGATTGTTTGCACTAGGATGCCAGCTGATTCTGAATGATCAAATTGGGGGAAATTGGGGACAGAGCGACCCAACTAACTGGTCAGGTCCTCAAAACAGTGCAACACCAGCCGGGCCACGGAGTGACAGACAGGGCCATGGAGGGTGTATCTGGGTCCCCTTCTGTTCTGGGCTGCGGATATATATATACTTGAGGGACCCAGCTATGGCTGGGAAGGAGGGATTGCATGAGCATGACGGGACCCGGGTCTCAAAGCTTGGTGGCCTGATGCACAAGGTGTGATAGCCAAGCAAAGGCCCTGCATGTAGGTGGTGGGGGCCTGCAAATGTGTGTCTTGGTCTCATCTGAATGGACTGGCACTCAGAACCTGTGTCCCCAACTCTTCTATGCACTGTGGGGTAAGAAGCATGCCTGTGTGGGACTAGAGCTCTCCCCTTGCTGGTCCAGAGCACGAGGTGTGCATATCCATCTAGACCTGGGAGAATGGGATCATGGCCTGTGAGGGAGCTCTGGTTCCTCACTTTGTGAGAATGGGCCACAGTCTGTGGATATCCAGTGAGGCCTGGCAACGTGTGATTGTAGTAGGAGCTGAGGAACTGAGGCTCTCATAGGTCTCTGTTTGTAAACCTGGAGAATGACTCCAGCTATGCCCTTTGAGCATATGTTATTTTGTTAGTATAAATTTCTAGAACACTCCATGTCTACCTGGTTTACAGTCTGGATGACTCCAGCAGTTTAGTATTTTTCAGGCATTCATAGATGACCTGGTCTGATTGTGAGCTCTAATAATTCTAGCTGATTCTGAAAGATCAAATATGGGGATTCACGAGACATAAGATTACCAATTCTCTGGCCAGGTCTGAAATCTCTGCAATTCCAGCTCATCCAGTTAGTGATGGACAAGGCCAAGGATGTTGTCACCTTCTCTTCTTGTTTGGGGAATTTTTGTGGAACCTATCATAGCCTACGTAGGTGTGACTTCATGAGTATGAAGGGAACCAAGCTTCTACGTTGGTTTGTTTGATGCCTATTTTGTGGCACCTCTCATTCCCTGAACTGTAGTGATTGCCTCCAAATCTCTCTCTTGTTCTCCATGTTTGACTGGCACACATGTATGTCCTCTGTAAGGCTCTCCCTTTTGAAGTTAGGCAGACATCTGTGGGACTAGAGATCTCCCCTTGTTGGTCTAGTTCACAAGGTGTGCATATCCATAGACCTGGGAGAATGGGAACATGGCCTATGATAACAGCCCCAATTTCTTCCCTTTTCTGGAACGGAGCACAGGATGTAGGTCCCCAAGCAGGCTGTGAATGTGGGTTTGCATGAGGAGTTGAGTATCTGTTCCACTGACCTCTCTGGGCTGGTATACCTCAAGCATGACCTGAGCTAGTCCTCATAATATGGGAAAATATCCTCTGAGGTCATGTCTTCATTATTCTGTGCTGGGTTGATCTGAATCTGTGGGACCTCAGCTAGTGTTGTGATTGTAGGATTTCATGAGAATTTGATATCTGGGGAACTCAGCATGTCGGGCTGTTACATATGCATCATGTTGTTAGCTGTGCCTAAGAATGTGGAGATACTTAGTTTTGATGCAGTCATGAGACACTCAATAAAGTTGAGCTGGTTTGTGGCTGCATGATCCCAACCTTCTCTGAAAACTTGTAAAAAGCCAAGTTGTGGTGGTTTTTAGTTAGTTACCAGGATGTGATGTTGCACAGGTATGGAGACCCAGGCCAGGAGTATGACCATCTTGTTGGAAAGCATGATACTAGATCAGTCTCATTGATTTGTCTAGTGTGCAGAGTGCAAGATACCAGTTAATAATAGGTGTGTAAGGACTAGGAAGTTTCACATGTGTCTGTTTCTCAGTCTGCTGTGGTAGCATGCTGATTGCTACGTTATCTATTCCTGGGAATATGAAGGGCAGTGGGCATGCTCGGTTCAAGAGTACTTATCTGGCTCATCTGGTTGGCAAGCTGTGAGAACCAGAGTAGGCCTGGGATTTTTAGGCCAAACAGGTGGGTGAACATCTGGGTCACTCTTCAGGCTGGGCAGGTGTTAGATAGTGTGGCCCATACTGAGACTTGGTATATGTGGCCAGTTGTGGTAGCTGGTTATTTGGGGTCCACCACTAGGTCTTTTTGTTGGTTAGCATTTGCTTGGTTTCTATGAAGTTATTTTTCAAGTATCTGCCATGTAGTTTCTAGCTTTTTCCCCCTTGATATTCCTGTGTAGGAGTAGAATTTTTCTAGTTGTTCCAGCTTTGTGTTTTTTCAACTATAAATTCTTGACCAATGGATGTCTTTTATGTCCATGTTCTTCCCTGAATTGTCTGGTCTAACAATGAAAGACATATTTCAGCTGTGTGTCTTTGCTATCACAAAGTTTCCTTGGACATAATGATTACCTGTTTGGTGTTTAATGGTTCCTATGCCATGTCTTTCATAGACATTGCTGTTCTGATCTCCATGACCTTTTCATCACTTTTTTACTCTATTTTTGAAGAAAAATCTTTCCATGTAATGTTTTCCACATTAGGAGATGTATTAATCTGCATTTTACTATTCCAGCTCTTTCTGCTTTGACCATTAAAAAGTGTTCCATATCCAGTTTTTATCTAGTTGCCTATGTTCTGGCCAGGAAGTAAATCTTTAAACTCAGCCACTTCCAAAAAGGTCACATCTCGTAGGTTTCAAAGGAAGTTTACCATTTCTGTATCTTCAACATTATTATTTATTCTAATCTGGAAGGAATGTTGTATTTATATGTCTTTCATAGCTGGATTTGTTTTAGCCATGCAGCAGTCTTCAACATCTATGTCTTCTCAAGTTATAGCTGCCTTCAAATCATAATATCTACTCTATATTCTTGTCTTTCCCAGATATATTTCTTTGATAGCTACCGAAATCCTCAATTTCCACATCTTTCAAAGCCATAATTTTTACTGAGTGTTCCCCCACCACAGCAATAACTGTTTGGTGATGAAAATGGCTACCATTTTCCTATCTGTGTCATGAAATATATTCTGCATGCTACATTTTCTACCATAGACAATATTATTAGGAAATAAGCCTTCTATCACATGTCTTTACTAACCACAGATACTTGGTGCATTGAAGAAGTTTTTCATATCAATTATTCAAAATGAATACCCATAAAGAGATAGAATTCAGTTTTCAGTCTTGCATAATCATTAAAGCTTTTGGTTGCAAAGCGAACATCTAGTATGACTTATTTACTCATAAGGATGTTTAAAATCATGTTATAATTTTCCATGCCTATATGTTTCTAACTCACAAATACTCAGGCAATAGAGTTCTCTGCAGTCACATCCCCCCTGTTGCTGCTTTAGTACTGGAGTAAGTCATCTATCACTATGTCTTTCCCTAGATATAGATGCTGTTGACAAGAAAGTGATGCTCAACTTCCATGTCATCTCATTCAGTGCAGGGTTGTAGCTGTGAAATGTCTTCCAAGTCCACTCCATCATGAGCTAAAGTTGCCCAGTAATGCAAGAAGTTTTCCATTACCATATCTTCCCAATCCACATCTACCCTGCTTAAGGAAATTTTCCTGCTTCTCCTCTTCCATAGACTCAACAAAGTTGGTCAGAAAAAAAAGTTTCATCTCTGGCCAAGAATTAAGTCCTTTACCTTCATGCTTTTCCCAGGTGCATCTACTTTGATAATGGAAGAAGCCATTCCTTGCTCATGCCTTTCAAAGTCTCTCTGCTCTGGTTATGAGCTTGACCTTTAAATGCTATATGTCAGAGCTCCTTCCATAAAAAAATATACCTTCTTGTTTCCCCCAAACTATATCTTTGTTACAGAATTTTTTTTTCTGCTATCACGGCTTCTCAAGTTATGGCAGCTTTGATCATGAGAGCAGACTTTCCACAGAACATTCCTTGCTAACCCCATTCCTGTCGAGATATATCTATTGTTGTCACATTCTAGTTTGGGTTTCCTCAATTTCTGCATCCATAACTACTTTGTCAAGTAAACAATGTGCCTAAAGCTAGGATTTCTCCTGCTACATTTGCTGTTAATGTGAATGAAATCTGTTTTGGTGACCACAGGAAGTTTCCTCATTCCTCTGTGGCCATTTCTGCTCTGACCACTGAAGATTTTTCTGGTTGTGTATGGCCATAGCAGCTCTTTGTGTGTTTGTATTGAGATATTATCTCATCAGTCAGGATGATCTTGAACTCACTATTTTCCTACAGTGCTAGCTAGCAACTCTTTGATATGTGTATCTGAGCTTAACAACATCCACATAGTAAACACATCTCTACAGCAAGATGAATTAATAGGTGTATTATCTTATATACCTGCTTTTTGTAACAAAAGCAGCTAAAATCCACTTATTTAATAAAAACCCTAAATACAATATGGTCTTATTAACTATAGTACTCATGCTGCCATATATTGAGTCTTTATATTTGCTTCTCCTACACATCTGCTACTTCAGGATTCCTTTAGAACAGTTGTCTCCACTTCAGCACAGTGAAGGTTCCCTTGCAGAGCAAGTGCAAGTCCATCCTGCTACCTCCTACATTTCTAGCTTCACTCAAGTCTTGACAGTATACAGAGAAACATATAAAGAATATGCTAATTGGTACAAAGTTCCAGGCAAGGACAGCCAAGTAGATGAGCCCAGTTTGTTCTCTTCTGTACAGTTTTGCATTCCTATCTATGCCTATTTCTATGGATTTATTCCATTTTCATGCTGTATGTTTTGGGTTTTTACTCTGTATCCTGTATCTGTATCCACCTTGAGAAGGAGACTGCAAGTGTAGCATGGAGAACACACTGTAATTATGGTAAGACAATGGACAATTCAGGAACTATTTTCTAAAAGGTGAATAGATCTCAGAAGCAATCATTGAAACCCTCCCTAAACTATCAGGAATTCATTAGAGTACAGTGAGGCTGTCTATGGGCAAAGCCAATGTCTACCTAGGAGAGAGGATCTGGGGATGTCTGTCTGTCCCAACTCAGCCCTTTCATCAGACCAAACATACCAAGAAAACTTAGCCTTGTAACTTGTAAAAAGTCACCTGTGGGTGAAATACTCTTTTCATATGAGTACTATGAGTACTAGGCTTGGTAGTATACTCATGTAACCCTAGCATTAAAAAGACCAAAGCAATAGGATTACAGCCCAGTCTGGGTTGTATAAGAACCTGTCTAAAAATGGCTAATACATATTACTTTTACTCATACTCGCTCTTCTTTCTTTGGAATATCCCTGGGTCTCTGAACTCCATTTGGCTCAACATCCTGTCTTCTTATACTCAACTGAGGAACACCTTTGGACATTTGTATCTGGATTTCCTTCAGGCTTGGTGTTTGGTATTTCTTATGTAGACCTCCATACCATAATTACAGGTAAGTAGCTTTTATGACTTCTACCAAATTGTCTGTCCTGTCTTATTACCTAAAATCCCTACCATAAATGCTTGGATATACTTCACAAAGCAGGGATAACACTAACCTAAATGTGGAAGTACATGCTTACTGCTAGGTCAAAGAGAGCTAGAACCAATCCACCTGCTCTATTAGCTTCTTCTCATAGACCCACTGCATCACTTTCAATGTCGAACTCTAGCTCTCAGAAAATTGGGGTATTCTATGGACAGGCATCTTTGTAAGTACTACAAATACTATGCAGTCCAAAACATGTGGGTATTAATCACCATCACCTGGAGCTATTGGCAATTGTTAGCTGCTGGGCGAGGGAGGGATAGTTTTCTTTTAGGACTGCAGCCCCTGGTAAGTTGACCATGTTCCAGTGGAAGACCTCACATCCAAAACTGTTTGAGCAGCACAAAGTGGTCTTGAGGGGCTTTTTGAAAGACTGAACGTTAGGTGGATAGAAAAGGGGTGGGTAGGTGTGGGAATAGTTGTGGGGAGGAGGGATAAATGTGATTTTTTAAAAAAGTCTCAACGCACTAGTCAAAAAAAACCAAATATGTAAAGTGAAGCTCTGAAAAGCTGGTATTTCTAGGAACTTAACTACTGAAGGAGGTGTTTGTTTAGAGAAGTAGTCATGCTTATTCTACAGTATGTGGGAGGGTATTTCCTTAATTGGAGTGCAATAATTATTCATGGCTTGTGATTACCATCTCATAACACTTGTTTGTTTCTGTCAGGTGTTTTTAACCAGAAATGCCACCCATTAGCTCTGTCAAGAGGAACAGCTAGTCAACATGCCACCACATTCCAAAAACTTGCCTAGGAACTGGCCACAAGCTGAAGTCCCAAGATCATCTGGACATGAAGAATCACTTCTTCATATTTCCATAAATGCGAGTTTGGCTGTGCTTGTAATCCATGGTACTTGGGAGACTGAGGTGGGAGAATTACTTGAGTCAAAGAACTGAGTTGACCATCCTGAACGACATAGTATGAACCCATCTCAAATCAAAACCAACCAAACACCAGAAAAGAAATTCATTGACTTTCTAGTGAACTTGCTGAGGAAAAGGATTGTATTGCTAAATGTTAAGGGATAATGTTATTAATATTTTATATTGATGGTATTTTATTATTTAAACCACAAAAATACTCATTCTGAATAACACATATTCTTGAGTGAACTTTTGGAATGGGTGAGATACTTATATGTACACATGTGATGAGATAGTATTTGTGGCGTTTTAGACTGATATTGTTGTTCATAGTATACTGACGGTGCATTGCATATCTTTTTCATTAAGTTGTATAAGATTGGTAGATTGGAATTTACAAGTAAGATGGTGGATTAAAAGCTCCATGTGAGTCAGTGGATAAAAATGTTATGATAATAACTTAATAGATCCTATTTATATACAAGAAAGACTAAAAAAATATAGCCAAAGTCTGGATTTCTCTACAATGAAGGAGCCAGGTCCACCAGAAATCAGTTGTGGTACTACTCCCACTGACTGCCATGTGTTCTCATAGGTGACACCATGAAAGCCCAGGAGAAAAGGCCTGGGCTGTGTAAACACAACCGGATGGATAAAAATTCCATATATAAAACAGGTTGTGAGTAGTAGAAATGTGGTTTGAAAACCTAAAGATCACTACACATTAATAAAGGGATAATTCAAGAAAATTAGAATATTATTAACATTTATACACCAAATATCAGGTACAATCAGTGGGAAATTTCAAAACTCTCATCTTTAGACACATATTTCAAACTAAAAATCAACAAAGAAACAGTTTAAGTAAATAACACCATAGAGCAATTGCATTTAACAGATACTTACAAAGTATTCTATCCAACTAATAGGGAATGCACATTATTCTCAGCAGCACATAGGGCTCTCTTTAAAACTATGCACATTATAGGATACAAAGCAAAAATCTAATTACTTATATTTTATTAGATAATAGTAGAATAAAAGCAGCTACACAAGTACTTAGTACTGAGCAATATATTTTTGAATGAACAGTGGATCATTGAGGAAATCGAGGAAAGTTTTTGAAATCCTAAAATTGATTGATATGATATAACCTACCAAAACTTATGGGATACAAAAAGACATTCCTAAGAGGAAGGATTATAGCTCTAAGTGCTTACATTTGAAAAAAAATCAATGAGATCACTTATGTTAAAAAATTAATGAGATCACAAATAAATAACCTAATTATATACCTCAAGGTTCTAGAAAAACAAGAAGTCAACTCAGATGATATGAATGTCAAGAGGTAGACACTAATAATATACAGAGTCAATCAAACAGAAAGTTAGTTAT
Source organism: Peromyscus melanophrys (assembly GCA_902168415.1). Classification (NCBI taxonomy): domain Eukaryota; kingdom Metazoa; phylum Chordata; class Mammalia; order Rodentia; family Cricetidae; genus Peromyscus; species Peromyscus melanophrys. Next base: position 31,178 of record CABHPR010124579.1, on the reverse strand, counting down.
TTGAAAAGAGAAAGATCAAAAATCTAAAGAAAAATAGATAATATCTAAATAAGAAAAATTAGAGGTGAGAAATAAGTTCTTATAGCAGACTCTAATAAAATCCAGAGGGACATTAGGGAATACTTTGAAACCTCATATTCTAAAAAGCTAGAAAATGGGCCGGATATGTAGCTCAGTGGAAGAGTGCTTGTCTGGCATGTTCAAAGTTCTAGATTTGATTCCTAGCACTGTCGAAAAAACCAAAATGTTAGAAAACTTAAAAGAAATGGATATATTCTTTTTTTAAAAAATTCTACAGAGATTTATTTTAAAACAATTTTTCAGTATGCATGCAACTTTACCATTTACTAAAGATGAAAGGAAATCTGCAAACTAATGAGATAGACATGCTTGTTTATTTTTATATAAGGAATTAAATCTTGAGGCAGGTGTGGTAGCACACCCAGTACTTGGGAGGTAGAGACAAGAGGATCAAGAGTTCAAGGCCACCCTCAACTACAGAGCAAGTGTGAAGCTGGCCTGGGCTACAGGAGACATTGTCTCAACCCCTCCCACATGCCCCTAAAGGGTACTAAATCTGAGCTGTTTGGTATCACACAATGTGTAGAGCCTGTCCAATGTTTGTCAGAGTTGATCGATGTTTAAATTGCCTATCTGTCAATGCTAAGAATGCTGTTTTACAGATAGTACAAAATGGCAGAAACATGTTTATGGCCATTTCAGACACTGTTGGAAATTCTATCTTAACCTCAAGCCAAAAAATTTATTTAATGTTTTTTTTAAATGAAACTCAAGCTACCAACTCAAACAGCAATTTTCAAAAGAAATGGACATATTCTTAACCCATGTGAGCTGCCAACATGAATTCAAAGAGATACAAATAACTACAAGAGATGCAAAATAAGCAATGATATTGAAGTTTTCCTACATAGAAAAGTCAAGGGCTGGATGGATTCACCATTGAATCCTAACAAATATTTAAGAAAGTCTAGCATCAGCACTTCTTAAATATTTTCATAAAAAAGAAATGGAGAGGACACCATTAAACTTATTCTGTGAAGCTGTTTCTATCTTGATACCACATTTCCCTGGTGAACAGATATACAGATTCTCAAAATACTTATTTTGGTAATTACCAGGGTCATTGTCTTAGTGTTCTATGGCTGTGAGGAGACACCATGACCGTGGCAACTCTTCTAAATGCAAGCACTTAACTGGGGCTTACTTACAGTTTCAGAAGTTTAGTCCAGAATCATCATGGCAAGGAGCATGTGGCATGGCAGCATGCAGGCAGACATGGTGCTGAAGAGGAGCTGAGAGTTCTACATCTAGATCTGAAAGCAGCAGGAAGAGAGAGAGACACTGAAAACCCAGAGCCCACCCCCCAGTGACAGGCTTCTTCCAATAAGGCCACACCTACTCCAACAAAGCCATATGTCCTAGTCTCCCTCAAGTAGTACCATTCCCTAATGACCAAGCATTCAAATGTGTGAATGAGCCTATGAGGGGCATTCTTATTCAAACCACTGCAGTCAAGGTGATGGAGAAAAGGACTTTTGTTGTTTTTGTCATTCTCTTCTTCCTCATTCTTCTCATTATTTTTGCTTGGTTTTTAAAATATAGAATAGAGGTTTACTTTTGCAACATGAAATTCTATAGATCCATTTTCCCGTAATGTGAATATAGTTAACATTGCTGTTGTGCATTTTAAAGTGTTAAAGATGACTTATACACATGTTAAAATTGTCACTGACCCTAAAATTGAAGGGATTGGAAAAAATGGATTAAAAATCAAACTCCATTGCTGTTTGTTGTATGACTTTTCCTGGAGGGGAGGTATAAGGAAATGACTATTCATCCCACACAGGGCATCACTTACAAACTAAAAACCTGACTCCACCTAAGTTCAGCTTGGTGCACCAATGGATTTATTGGCGTTACTTATAGGAACATGGGTGATTGAGCAGCTGCATCATCAACAAAGTCCAATCCCAACATGAGTGACCACTGCATGGGTGATTTGGGCAGCCGATTCACTGAACAATCCACTCCAGCATGTATGACCATTCACAGATGCTGCATAACTGGAGTTTTGCCTTTAGTCATCCTTCCCCTTCCTATATTCTCTAGAACTTCCCAAGACCACATACAGGTGAGAGGTATGGAATAGTGGTTTAAAGTATGGTGACCTTCCTTCTAAGAGTTAATGTTAACAATTCAATTATAACTGTGATTAACCTAGCTATTAACATGTTCTTTTGCTTATTTTATTACTATGACTGTGGAGTTGAGGTATTCTACAGGTCATCACAACAATCTGGGCTTCATGATGGTGATGGTCATGTTGCACTTGTAGAAAACAGCTATACCATAACACATGTATTATATGGAGATATAATTGACAAATAAAAGTTGTCTATATTTAATGTAGTGTTCAATTCTTTTCATACTACTAGGGATGGAACTCAGGGCCTTACCAATGCTAAACAATTTGTCTGCCCTTGAGCCACAGTCAGACCTTAATGCAATGTTTTGATACACATATACATAATAAAATAATGTAACCAAGCTATTTAACATATGTATCACTTCATATAGTTTCCATTTTGGTGGGGAAAAAATAAGAAACTCACTTTAGATACAAAGGTGAAATAGATCAAAAGTGAACAAATGGAAAAACATATGCCATGTAAATAGTAGCTAAGTTGAAGTTTAAGAAAAGATATACTTGGGTCAGAATGCCTAAAAGTGATGAAGAATGATATTATAGATTGATAAAAGTACAGTCCATCAAAAATATATAGTAACTATAAACATATACACACACCAAAAAGCAGAGTAATAAATACATGAAGTAAACAAAACTGAAGGGACCAAAAAATAGGTCTACAATAATCATTAGAGACTTTGATATATTTTTAATTCACAGAACTAGAAAGAAGATAAATAAGGAAATTGAAGATGTGAGCAACTTCATACATCAAGGAGGCATGTAGCGCACATACCACACAACACCACCAGAGTATACATTTTCCTCAACTGCACATAGAACATTATTCAGAAGAGATGATAGGCTAGAACGCAAAAGAAAGAATAAGTTAAAAAATCAAAATTCTATCAATTATGTTCACTCAAACTACAAAATTAGCTCTCAACAATGTTACCAGTATTTCTCTCTGGATGCCCCTTAGCTCCTTGGTCCTTGTGATCTCTGTTGAAAGCATTCAGATGAGATCCACAGAGCATACTGTAGAAGGTGGTCAGTTTATTATAATGTAGAAATATATATATATCAAAGGATGAGAGTAGATGGCTAAAGAGATCATTGCAGAGCAGAGGACATTCTCAAAAGGGTGAAAGTAGACAGTTGCCAAAGGGGCCACTGCAGAGCAGAGTCCAGTAACAAGAAGTGAGGGTGTCCTTCCCTCACATCTAGTATCCACTTACGAGTGAGTACATACCATGTGTGTCCTTCTGAGTCCGGGTTACCTCACTCAGTTAGACTACAACCCACAGCTCCAGAGAACTAGCTAACAAGGAGGATCCTAAGAGGGACACATAGATGAGATCTACATGAGCAAACTGGGAGTGGGGGAGGTAATGGAGGGCAAAGAATGGGGGATGACAACATAAGGAAATGGGAGGGTTGAGCTGGAACAGAGACAGAGTGGGAGAGCAGGGAAAGAGATACCATGATAAATGAAGACATCATGGGACTAGGAAGAGGCAGGGTGCCAGGGAAGCTCTCATGAATCCACAAGGATGACCCCACCTTGGACTACTGGCAGTGGTTAAGAGGGTGCTGGTGACTGGACTAGTGAATACCCTAACTGTCATCATAGAGCCTTCATCCAGTGACTGATGGAAGCAGATGCAGAGAGCCACGACCAGGTGCCAGGCTGAGCTCCAGGAGTCCAATCGATGAGAGATAGGAAGAGGGATTCTGTGGGCAGGGGACGTGAGATCGTGACGGGAAAACATACAGAGATGACCAGCCACACTAGTGGAAACCCATGAACTGTGGACTGGTGGCTGTGGAGCCCCCATAGGACTAGACTAGGCCCTCTGGATATGGGAAACAGTTGTTTAGCTTGAACTGTTTGGGAGGAGGGGGCAGGCAGGGGGGTCGGGATCTGTCCCTGGTGCATGGCCGGGTTTTTTGGAGCCCAGTGCCTAGGGTGTGACACCTTGCACCACAGCCTTGGTGCAGGGGGGAGGGGCTTGGACCTGCCTCAGCTGAGTGTGCCAGGCTCTGCTGACTCCCCATGGGAGACCTTGACTTGGAAAATGTGGGGTTGGGGGATGGGTTGGGGGGAAGGCTGGGGGGTGGAAAGAGGGAAGAGGGGGGATCTCTGGTTGGTATGTAAAGTGAATAGAAAATTTCTTAATGATAAAAAATTTAAAACACACACAGAGAGAAAATAATTACATTGCAAATATGCAGACCTTTTTTTCCTGCCACATTGTCAGGACAGATGTTTTAACAAATCTAATAAAAAGATTAGAAAAAAAGAAGTGAGGGTGCCAGGAGTCCAGTGGAAGAGAGAGAAGAGGGATTCTATGAGCAAGGGGCATCAAGATCATGATGGGGAAACCTACAGAGATAACCGAACCAAGCTTGTGGGAACTTGTGAACTTTAGACCAACAGCTGTGGAGCCTCCACGAGCTTCTGGCAGTAGGATCAGGATCCATCCCTGGTGCATGAGCTGGCTTTCTGGAGTCCACTACCTATGGTGGGACACCTTGCTTGATGTAGGGGGGAGAAGCTTGGACCTGCCTCAACTGAATGTACCAGGCTTTGCTGACTCTCCATGGGAGGCCTTACCTTTCCGGAGGAGGGGATGGGGGGTAGGTTGGGGGGAAAGGCTTGGGGGGAGTGGGAGGAGGGATAAGAAAGGGATTTGTGTTGGTATGTAAAATGAACAAAACATTTCTTAATAAAGAAAAAAAAAGAGGTGAGGATGGCCTGTGACCAAAGGGGACATTGCAGAGGAGAGTGGAATCTCATCAGGTTAGCGTGGACAATGGCCAAAGATAGTTCCAATATACCTTTTAGGCAGGCTTTATACTATTTTTATAGTGTCTAGAACAAACAGCTTTTCCTAAGGACTTTATCTTTTCCAAGTGATTGACAGGCTCATTTGCATTAACTCTTACTGGAAAGATCATTGGTATGTTGTTGTATGACACTGTTCCTGGAGAAATTTGGACAAATACCCACTTAGGCCACATAGGGAACTGACAACAGACCAAACAAAGAATACCTGCAAAGTCCGACTTGGGAACCAATGAATTGTGTCAGGGTTACTTACAGGAAGAGAGACGACACAAAGGCCACTGTATCACCAAAAGCCCACCCACGATTGCTGTGGGATGTTCTGTATGTCAAATGTGTTGCCAATAAAACACTTATTGGCCAGTGGCTAGGCAGGAAGTATAGGCGGGACTAACAGAATAAAAAGAGAAGGAAGGTGGAAGGAGACGCTGCCAGACGCTGCCAGCCACCACCAGGACAAGCAGCATGTAAAGATGCCGGTAAGCCACGAGCCACGTGGCAAGGTATAGGTTTATGGAAATGGATTAATTTAAGATATAAGGACAGTCAGCAAGAAGCCTGCCACGGCCATACAGTTTGAAAGCAATATAAGTCTCTGTGCTTTCTTGGTTGGGTCTAAGCGGCTGTGGGACTGGCAGGTGAAAGAGATTTATCCTGACTGTGGGCCAGGCAGGAAAACTCTAGCTACACACGATAGCTCACTAAAGCTGGGAATCTGAAATACCCTGCACAACTTGCAGGCTCCACAGTTTGTAGAGTGTCATCTCCAGGAAGCTCAGCTGGTCTGAGAGTGTATTCCAGCAGTCCTTACTGCTTATATAGGCTTGGGGAGGTGGGGGCCTAGTGCATCTGTTCAGTTTCAGGGACCTCCCAAGCTTTTTTGAGTTGTTTACTTCTTAGGTCTTAACCACCTGCCCTGCAGGATAGAATGCTTCTTGCCCCTTTTAGAACATCTTCACTCTTAATGAACTTCCCTCCATGATGGAATATTTTACTCTGGAGGAAATTGCTACATAAACCATGTCCTTATTTCTATGTCATAAAAGTTCCTGCTAAATAATAACCTTAATAGGTTTAGAGTTCTAGAAGCTAGGTTTAGATTGTTACCTATTATGTTGTGGGTACTTTAGCATTCTTGTGTCCTTCCAGAGCCAAAGGTATGACTCAAGTCTCATATTTCTGACTTAAAAAACAAACTTTGGGGGCTGGAGAGGTGACTCAGTGGTTAAGAGCACTGGCTGCTCTTCCGAGGACCTGGGTTCAATTCCCAGCACCCAATGGCAGCTCACAACTGTAACTCCAGTTCCAGAGGATCCAACACCCTCACATAGACATATATGCAAGCAAAACACCAATGTACATGAAATAAAAATAAATAAATTTTAAAAAGTGAATGGTAAGTTATAAAAAAAAAACCCAAAAGACAAAAAACAAAAAACTTGTCACTTATAAACAGACCCGAATGTAGAAAAGGGTATCTATAAGGTGCTTCTAAAGGACTACGGCCAGGAGCTGAATGAGGGTTTACATGGATTCTGACTAGGGTTATTTGTAAATATTTTTCTCCAGGTAAGATGAGTCTCCTGGAAAAGCTTTTTAATGGACGGTGTTAGGGTCTGATTAGCAGAATGAGGCTTAGCTACAGGGTGAGCAATCTATAATAGAAATAGAAGAATGACAACTATCACTTTGAAGAGATCTATGGAGGTTAGACTGAAAGATAATGTTCTGGAAGTCAATCTGTAGTATTCTTGAATACTAGGGAAACAACATTTATTAATAACAGCATAGACTCCCATCTTGATCAGTTAAGAGTTACTACAAGATTGCATGGTGATTGATGGTGGGCAGTTTGAGCCTGTACAGCTTGTTGGTGGAGGGAGCTAAAGTGACCACATTTTTAGTGAAAAGGTTAGGGTATCTTCTTTATAATACAAGACCTACTAACATTTTTTATTAGGATGAATAATAAATAATAAATAATAATAAATTTTAGAAGAGCTACTGTACTGGGACTCTGGGTTGTTTATTTTGTGTGTGTGTGTGGGGGGGGGTTTATGACTGCTGGTTAAGAAGCCACCAGAGTAGTCTGTACACTCAGTACACTCATGTTCTTTTGAGTAGATCCTATAAAAGCTGGCATAGTATTTACAATAATGGTTTTAGTATAACACTTTAAGATTAACAAAACAAATACATTTTAAAAAACTATTCTTGATTCTATAATGAGTCAGTTTCATAAGTAGTTAGAAAGCCTAACAAATTAAGCAGAAAATAATGCAAGTACTTACCTTGATAAAACATAGATTTTTTTTGTTTTTCTAAGCCAGTTTTGTATAAATAATTCTAACAGCAGATCTATATCTTGAGAAAATATTTCTTTTATAATAGAGAATTATATGGAATTTACATTAGTACACAGTACTAATGAAATATTTTTATATAAATGAATAAGATCTAATAGTGTATCAAGATCCTATTCATCTGCAGGAAATAACAAAACATACAGGAACACACTTGCATTCAGCAATCCAGAGCAATTCTTATAACTATTAAAATGGAGAGAACTATTACAGGTCATCTGAAAAACACCACAGTTGAGTACAAATCCTCGGTTGGAAACTCAAATGTCTACACTGCACCTTTGCGAGTCCTCTATCTATGTGAATGTTGTGTAGTGGACCAGCAGTGCTGAAACAAGTGGCCCAGTTTTAGAGAGCTCGGAAAATGCACATCTCCCTTGACAGTTCAATTTTCCATGTCCCAGACCAACATCCATATGCTTTTGAACTGATTATTTCTTGTGAAGCTTTTTAAGTAGAACACATAAGTGATATTTGCTATAATTAAGGTGCATTATTTTCAATTTTTTCTGATAATGACAGAATAACAGTCTAAGATTCTCTGATGTATTATTTTGATTCTTTGAGAAATATTTCTCATCAAGTACTTTTGGAAATCACTGTGAGCTGAGGTACATCATATAGAATTGTTTAAGCAAACTTATGGTGATAGTGAGTGAGACTTGGCCCATTCTTTTTAAGAGTTTTATATCAAAGTTAACATTTTAAAATATTATTTTATTCATGAATTTCTGTGTATGGTCAAGATAGATAATGATGAATTTCATAAAGATGCTTTTATGAGTGTATCATGTAGTTTGGCCATGCTCAGTCTTCCTCTCCTCTTTCTCTCACTTTCTCCCACCATTTACATTCATTCCCCCAGTCTCATTTCTACCTTCATGTCATATATATATATATATGTGTGTGTGTGTGTGTGTGTGTGTGTGTGTGTGTGTGTTCATATATATGTTTTTATGTATCTGCCTAAAATCTAGGGTCCACAAATGAAACAAAGCTACTAATTGAAATAAGCAAACTTACTAAAATTTCTCAGTGTCATCACTTAGGATTTATCCTTAGGGTATAAAGATATTTTCACAAATGGAAATCTATAAATCTGGATCACCATATTAATGATTAATGATTATTAATGATCTCCATCTTTAATACTAATGATAAAAGACAAGAGATTATCTCAGTAGGTGTATAGCAAGCATATAAGACATGAGATAAAATTCATCTATCTCCTGTGCTTTAACTCTGAATAATTTAGGTCTAGAAGGAATGTATCTCTACACAATAAAAGCCATATATGACAAACTCACAGCATCATAGTCAATGGTGAAAAGCTGAAAGCTTTTCTTCTAAGATAAAGAATAAGATATAGATGTTCACACTTATTGCAGCTACTCAACATAGAACTGCTGGTCCTACTTAGTGCTCTTGGACAAGGAAAAGAAAGAGTCCTAGTCACTGCTCTATTGCTGTGAAGAGAACCATGACCATGACAACTATAAAAAAGAAGTGTTTAACTGGGGATTGCTTAAAATTTCAGCAGTTTAGTCCATTATCCTCATGGGGAGCATGGAGGCATGAAGGCAGACATGGTAGCTGAGAGTTCTACATTCAGATTCACAGGCAGCAGGAAGAGAAAGACACTGGGCCTGGTTTGGGCTTTTGAAGCCTCAAAGCCCACCCCCAGCAACACACTTCCTCCAACAAGGCCACACATCCTAACCCTTGCAAAGAATGCCACTCCCTGGTGACTCACATTCAAACACGAGCCTATGGCGTCATTCTTAGTTAAGCCACCACATAAAGGGAATCCAAAGTGAAAAGGAAAAAAAAATTGTCTGTTTATAGATGACCCAATTATATATGAGCCCTAAATCATCAACAAAAAATCTAACAATTAAATGAATCCATTAAATTTCTAGGATAGAAAAGTCATTCAGGATTCTATACACTAACAATGAATTATCCAAAAAGAAGTCAAAAAAGAATCTCTTTTGCAGAGCATAAAGATATTTAGAAATTAGTTTAATCAGGGAAGTGAAAGACCTGTGCATCTGACAGAATAAAATATCAAGGAAAGAACTTGAAGAAGATACAGATAAATGAAAAGACACTCTGTGTCCACAGATTAGAATAAATAGTATGTTTAAACCATCCATACTACCTAAAGTGATCTACCATATCAATGCAAGCTTTAACAAATTCTAATGATACTTTCATAGAAGCAGCAAATCATTCTTAATTCATTCAGGACAACAACACAAAACTATGAATACCCAAGATGATTTCATTGAGTAAGAAGATCAAACTGAGGTCATCATACTATTAGACTTTAAAGTATACTTTTATGATATTCTAATCAAAATAACATGTAAAACAGTTCTAAACAGAGAATTCTTAACAGAAGAATTTCAAATGCCTGAGAAACACTTAAGATGCTCAACATCCTTAGCCATCAGGGAAATGCAAATCAAAATGACTCTGAGATTCCATCTTACACCTGTCAGAATGGTTAAGATCAAAAACACAAGTGACAGCTCATGCTCGAGAGGATGTGGAGCAAGGGGAATACTCCTTCATTGCTGGTGGGAGTCCAAACTTGTACAGGCACTTTGGAAATCAATATGGCAATTTCTCAGAAAATTGGAAATCAGTCTTCCTCAAGACCCAGCTATACCACTCTTGGGTATATACCCAAGGAATGCTCAATCATACCACAAGGACACATGCTCAACTATGTTCACAGCAGCATTATTCATAATAGCCAGAACCTGGAAACAACGTAGATGTCCCTCAACTGAGGAATGGATAAAGAAAATGTGGTACATTTACATAATGGAATATTACTCAGTTGTTAAAAACAAGGACACCAGGAAATATGCAGGCAAATGGATGGAACTAGAAAAAAATCATCTTCAGTGAGGTAACCCAGACAGAGAAAGACAAACATGTTATGTATTCACTCATAAGTAGATATTATCTGTAAAATAAGGGATAACTATGTTACAATCCACAGACCCAGAGAGACTAGATTAGTACTTGGCCCAACTGTCATCAGAGAGGTATCATTCAGCAATTGATGAAGGCAAATGCAGAGATCCACAGGAAAACATTACATGGAGTTTAGAAATCCTGCAGAGTAGGAGAAGAAAGGAAAGTAGGAGCCACAGGGGTCAAGGACACCATGGGAAGGCTCACATAATCAACTAACCTGGACTCAAAGGGCTCACAGAGACTGAACTAACCAGGGAGCCTGCATGGGACTGATCTAGGCACTCTGCATATATGTTACACAGTTGTGTAGCTTGGCCTCCTTATGGGACTCCTAACAGTGGGAGCAGGGGCTGTCTCCAACTCTTTTACTGTTTTTTGGGGACCCTACTCCTCATACTGGGTTGCCTTGCCCAGCCTTAATACAACAGGAGATGCTTAGTCTTACTGCAACTTGATATGCCTTGTTTTATTGATACTCATGGAAGACCTGCCCTTTCCTGGATGGAGACAGAATAGGAGGGGATTGGAGATTTGGGAGTGAGGGGAGCATGGGGGAGGGAGGAGGGACTGGAAAGGGAGGATGGGGGAGGTTGAGGCTGGGATATAAAATAAATTTATGAATAAAAAAATTTTTAAAAAAACCCTGCCACATAGTCCAGTAAAGCAGAGTAAGATGAAACATAAGCCTACATATTTAACTTCATTATTTTTGGCAAAAATGCTAATTACACATAATAAGGGAAGGCAGATCTTCAATAACTTGTATAGTAAACTGGTATTGGGCCTGGAGAGGTGTCTCCGTAGGAACATTTCATGTAAGCATGAGGACAGGAGTTCAAATCCCCAGTACTCATGTAAAAACCAGATGTGACTATATGTACTTATAACACCAGCACTGGGGAGTGGAGACAGGTGGATCTCAGGAGCTTGATGACTAGTGATTCTAGTTGAAACAGTGAGCTTCTGGTTCACTGAAAGGCCCTGTCTTTTTTTTTTTTTTTTTTTAGGTCCACCGATGTGATTTATTCGATGTTACAACAGGAACTTGTGGAAGAGTCGGGCTAAGAACAGAGGTGAAAGAGGCTGGAAAGTGATTGTTGCAACACAACGTTAAATGATGCAGCTTCATTGTTTACAGCAAAAACTTCAACTTTACAGCAAAAACTTCAACTTTACAGCAAAAACATTCTCTCACCGAATTTTACTGCATAACAAGGGATTTCAGAACGTGCTAATGCTTTTGTACTTTTTAGCTGACTATCCTCTTCTTACTCTCTAAGCTGACACCATATTTATTGGTTGACATCCCAGGAGGAAAGCTGTAACTACTGTGTTCCTAAGATATTCTGGGTGCTATTGTAGGCGATTTTGTTACATGGTCACCCTGAACACAGAGGTCATGTTACCTGCCTAGAGTCACAGGGCCTCATTCAAATGTAGACCTCACGATAGAGCCATCTACTGCTCACTTCAGACAGCTAGTGAGTTCAGACCAATTCTCTCAGTGCTCGGGGAAGAGAACACCACACACATAATGACCACCACAATGACTGACATATAGAAGACCCTTAGTTATTTGTTGATGACCATTATTTTTTACTTTTTCCCCTAGGTGTTAAGAATAAACAGATTTGAGGGATTTTTCTTATGGATTCTTTAAAATATTGACCATAGATTTGTGCGTGTGTAAGACTCAGAAATAAAAATATAATATATAATGTTTTTATTGATTTGGGGAACTTTGAATCTGTCTATCTACATTAGCTTTACTTGTTAGAGATTTTTATGTAATCATTATTCTGGGATGGGGGTATGAAAAACTATCCTACTCCAGGCAGCAGAGTTGGGAGTCTACTCAGATGACTTTTCTACTCCAGAAATCTGTGGTAAAGTGACTTGTGTGATTCCACACAGAAGCAGCATGGCCTGTCCAAGGAGACACTTCCCACCTCACAGGGATTTGGTTCTATGCTCTGGGTTTGGTGAATCCCTCAAAACTACTTATTGTTAAGTTCCCAGAATATATTGTAGCGGGAATAGTAGTCAGGAAATCAGTTATTTTACATAAGAAATGGAATATGGCAATTTAAGTTATAAATGCAGACTAGCAATATGATTAGCCTAAAAGTTCCAGGAAACCTAATATTTAGAAGGCCACATTTCTACCCTGCCAGTTTTAGAAACAAGAGTGTCACAGTCCTGAACTAAAGAGGCCCTCCTACCAGAACATAGCGTCACCTAATATTGGCCCTTACCCCGACCTGTCACTTTATAGTTGTGCCAACTAGACACAATGATAGAGTTACATTTGGGTCTAGGAGAGAACAAGATAAACTAATGTTTTGTGCAATTACTTTACGATATGTTTATTTGTACTCAATTATGAGTTTCTTCCAGTATAGAGAAATAAAGTTAAAATCTAGAATGCCGTCACCTGTGCCCTGGCATCCTCAGAGCAGTTGCTTAGATCCCTCTGGTGACTCTGACTGTTCTTATCAGTGCTCTAAGGCCCTCCTGCTGACCACCTGTCCCCCTCTTTTGTCAGTCAGACCCTTGAATGTACTGAGGCCCCTTGGACAGAACCCCACATATGCCCTCACCTCTGTAGAGAGGAGCTTCCCTTCCAGCTGAGTCCAGTCCCACCTGGAAAAACTATACTTTCTCTGAGACATCCTGTCCCATCCTCCTGACCAGGTTAAATTACAAAGTACTTGGACCCCTCCTTCATGGTGATCATTGTAGATGACTATTCACATTCCTTTATTAGAATATTGAATTGTTCATTTTCTCCCCCACCCTCTGCTGTAAACTCCAAAACCATAGAAATATCACTTGGGTCAAAATAGATTTCAATATCTCTGTATTGATGAATCCTTGGGAATATGGCCTGTAGTCTTTCCAGAATGTCTGTGTTCCTGAAAGCAGTTAAGCTCTGGCTTCTGGCTGTTTGGTTTCCTGAAGTCTGTATAAAACAGGTATCCAGTGTTGGGAAAGGCCCTGTCTTAAGGTAATGAAAGGACCTGTCTTAAAGAAGAGAACAATAGAATAAACCTCCTGACATCCTCCTCTGCTTCGAATTTATTTGTGTGCAATGGTATGCACACCTCCATGCATGAATACTCCATGCGGGTGCGCATGCGCATGCGCATACACACACAAACACACACACACACACACACACACACACACACACACACACACACACACACCCCACTGGTACACAGTGGCTTGGGTATTGAAGAATCCCACAAAAGTCAACTGTGACTAATTACTGGTCTGTGGGGTAGCTCTAGAAGGAACTGGTAGAAACTTGAAGATGTGGAATCTAGCAGGAGTTCCTTAGGTTAGTGGAGGTGAGCATTGTTTCTGTGATTCCTTTGGCATTTCTTGTAAGAAGGTTTTTATAAAGCCTATCATGTGGGGATTAGTGTTGGAGTCCAGCTCCAGTGGGGTTCAGGTCCCAAAGAGGAGGTGTGGAGTCTGTGAGGGGAAGGAGAAGACTGACAGGATCTGAGAGTGAATCCGGATGGCTGCCACTTTATTGAAGAAAAGCTATACCTTTTATACTCTAATTGAACAAAGGATTAAATGGGAGAAAGGTGGCATGTGAGCTGGGGTGTGGCTTGTGATCAGAGATTGAGGAAGCCAGCATTGACCTTGACAAGTTAATAGGCACCACAGTCATATGTCAATGGAAGGGCCATATGTTCCTCCTGCCAGAGATAAGAATGACTCCCATTTTAGCAAGCAGGAACTTTCTTCAAGCCCCTGAAGGAACAGGGGCTTTTGTCTAAATGCCTGACCTTGGGAAAATGACTTTCTTGGGGAATCAGACACTCCATTATTGAATATTGCTATTTCTTGTTTGACTTAGTTTATCCAAATAGCTAAAGCTTAAAGTGAGCAAAGACGAAACTAAACAAAATTACTGTGAACCTGAGTAGATCTTAGAAATTTATAAATCTTGATTATCAAATATACCTTATTTATCAAGCACATGTTACTTATCTAACTTTTCTAGCAGCGTGGTGTTAACTTGTGCAATCACACAGTAGCAGGGATATTTTCCAAAGAATTAATTTTGTTTAAAGAGGGTGCCATTTTATACATTTTCATCCCTCACTAGAGGCCCCACAAAATTTCCCAAAGGAAAAGGCATAAGAAAAGTCCCATAACATATAGTGAGAATCAGTGAAAATGAAAGTAAAAGGATGATAGAAAATTGAAGTCAAAATGTTGGAACTTTGTCAAGCAGCAGTGGTCACCAGACAGTCCACACCAGATCAGCCAGACAATTCTGGCCCACTAAATTGGTGTTAGATATCAAGTAAAAGAAGAATAAACTAGAATGGTTCAAGAAGGGGACAGATTATCAAAGTTTGATGACAAAGGTAAATAAATAGGACAGTACACACAAAATATATGAGATGTATTGAACAGCACTTGTTATTCCTGACATCCTCCTAGCCACTTCCGGAGTCCCGTGGCCAAGCATGCACTGCTAGCAGCCAGGCAAAATGCTTAGTCACTCCAGGGCCTTGCATCCTACATAATCTATGTGCATGCGCAGCTTGGCTACATAATCTATACACATGCCTGGCGTGATTACTAAGCCCTCATACGCATGCTTGAGGTTATCCTTAAAAGCAGACTCCACCCGTTCCCTGCCCCTCTTCTGCCACATTTCTCTCTGGCAGTCCTGCAACACTCACCCCATCTTTCCTACTCCCCCCAATAAAACTCTTCAAGTGAGTTTCGTTATATCTCATGGTCCATTCTCGCACCTGGTAAATAACAGCATTAAAAGTCCAAATCTATGAATCATCAGCATAGAAGGAGGATAATATCTAGGCAAAGACATACAAGATATATTCATCAAATTGAGCAGAAAAATCTCCAAATTTGGGGAAGAAGATGACCATTCAGATACAGAAAACATTTAGGATACCAACAGACAAGGATACACAGAAAAAGGAAACTGTATTGGAAACTGCAAGAGAGAAGCACCAAATATAAAGGCAAAAATCTTCAGAATAACAGCATATTTTTCAACAAAAGTCTAAAGTCCAGGAAGGCATAAAATGGTGGGTTTCAAACTCTGAAGAAAATAACTGCTATTCCAGATTACAATAGCAAACCTACTCTTTGTAACAGCTCATGTTGGCAAGAATGTAGAGTAAGGGGAACACTCATCCATTGCTGGTGGAAGTACATATTTGTACAGCCACTATGGAAATCAGTGTGGTGGTTCCTCAGCAAGATGGGAATTGATCTACCTCAAGATCCAGCTATACTACCCAAAGAACATTTCATCCTACCAGAGAAACACTTGCTCAGCCATGTTCTTTGCTGCCCTATTCATAATTGCCAGAACTTGCCAGGCGGTGGTGACGCACGCCTTTAATCCCAGCACTCAGGAGGCAGAGGCAGGCGGATCTCTGTGAGTTCGAGGCCAGCCTGGTCTACAGAGTGAGATCCAGAAAAGGTGCAAAGCTACACAGAGAAACCCTGTCTCGAAAAACCAAAAAAAAAAACAAAAAAAAAACCCAAAAAACAAATAATAACCAGAACTTGAAAAGAACCTAGATGATTATCAACAGACAATGTGATAAAGATTGTGATACATTTACAAAATGGAATATTACTTAATTGTTAAAAAAATATGAAATTTGAGAAGCAGCTCATCCCTTTCTAGGCCTGGGCCAGTGGAGGACACAGACGGCTCCCCTCCAGACTTCTTGGTCTGGGAGTGCCACAATCAACCAGGAGCTCACCCAATACATCTAGTGCCAAGCTATCAGGCACCATCACAACAAGTGCTGCCTGAGGTTTCTAGCCCAAGTGAGAGAAGAAAAGCCATGTCTTGTGACTGCAGTAGGCAGGACTCAATCAAGAGCCACCTGTGACCCAACCAAGAGCCTTGGCACCAAGTTGTTGGGCACCAATATGGTGAGCAAGTACAGGGTGGAGAAATGGAAGAGAGAGAGAGAGAGAGAGGCAGAATGGTTCAGGAGTTCAGGAAAGAGGCAGATCTGAAGAGGTAAAGGGTGGTGAAGAACAGGGTGATGTGAATGGCCTGCTAGCCACCTGAGTCCAAAGTGATGTCCGGGCCTGGGCTACTGCCAAGGGCCGGGTCTTGGTCCAAGGCCCTGAAACAGCCTAGGGGGCCAGAGTTGATGTCTGTGGCTCATGTTGCCACTGAGGGCTGTGCAGAGGCCTGTGGTCTGGTCTGTCACCTAGGACCTTGTTGGTGTTTGAGGGCCATGCTGCCACAGGGGCCATGCCAATCTAGGTGGCCTGTGCTGCCACCTGGGACCATACTGACATCACGGCCCAGGCTGCTGCCAAGGACCATGTCTGGGTCCATGATCCTACCACAGCCAGAGCCTGTACTGATGTCCATGGCCTATGTTGCCAACAAAGACTACACAGTTGCCCAGGGTCTGGGATGCAACCTGTGGCCAGAAAGGCATCTGAGGGCCAGGGCATCATTTGGGAACAGAAGCAAAAAAGATCTAGCTTATGGACAAAGAAAAATAGTGTCAGAATGTGTGGCCAAAATATTCACAGATATTATGTCAATGTGGATGTGGATACACACAAAGCTTCAAGATAAATTAAGTCACTGCCTACAGACTTACTGTCATAGAAAAATTAAGCTACCAAACATTTTTGGAAATTTTAGCATCCCCATAAAATCTAATGAGCAAGCAGATTAAAAATTGTATAGAGATGGAGACATGTAAAAGACAGCCTGACATCAGTTCCTAATGGCTAAATATTTAATAATTAAGATACAAAATAAATAATACTTCTATTATTAATAAAAAATTAAATGCACACCAATCCATACCACTATGAAAAAACAAAGGAGAGAAGGAAGGAAAGAAATGGCTGCATGCATGAAGAAAGAAAGGACAATTTTTCCCTGCCAAAGAATTTTAATGACTAAATGTGGGAAGAATTAGGGAAATCATCATATGAACATCACAATAATAAATGCCAATGGCAATATTCTCTGATTAAAGCTAAAATTAGTAAGAGAAACAGTATATTTGAATAGCCTTATAGGATATATTTCAAATTCATTAATTACTGTGGTAGTTTTAACATATGACATTTTTATCTCTAGAACACAGCCTTAATTTATCATTACTTGCATATGCCCTTGTTCTCGAGAGACCATTTTGTTAGAGACAGAATGTTGCTATGTAGCCCAGGTTGTCCTTAATTTCCTGATCTTCTCGTCTTCTGGGTGCTGGGGTTGCAGGTGGCACCATACCTCACTCATATTTACTTCTTTAAAAAAGATAATATCATTGTGTATATGTGGAATACTACTCAGCAGAGAAAAACAATGACATCATGAGGTTTGCAGGCAAATGGATGGATCTAGAAAAAAATCCTCCTGAGTGAGGTAACCCAGACTCAGAAAGACAAACATGATATGTACCCACTCATAGGAGAATACTAGTTGTGGAACAAGGATGACTGGACGGCTACTCACAACACCAGGGAGGCTACCTGGAAAACAGGACCCCAAGAAAGACACGGGGATCGCCCAATGACGGAGAAATGGGTGAGATCTACATGAACAGTCTGGACGTGAGTGGGGGTAATGAGGGGTGAGGGGCGAGGGAAAGAGAACTTGGGGGAGCAGGAGATCCCAACTGGATCAAGAACAGAGAGGGAACACAAGGAATGTTCATGGTAAATGAAGACCACATGAGAATAGGAAGAAGCAAAGTCCTAGAGAGGCCCACAGAAATCCACAAAGATGCCCCCACAATAGACTGCTGGCAATAGTCGAGAAATAGCCCGAACTGACCTCCTCTGGTGATAGGATGGCCAAACACCCTAATTGTCGTGCTAGAAACCCCATCCAATGACTGAGGGAACTGGATGCAGATATCCACGGTCAGGCCCCGGGTGGAGCTCCGGGAGTCCAATTGGCAAGAAGGAGGAGGGTTTATGTGAGCAAGAGTTGTTGGGACCAGGGATGGATGGAATACAGGGACAAGTGGTCAAATGAATGGAAACACATGAACTGTGAACCAATGGCTGAGGGACCCCCAACTGAATCAGGCCCTCTGAATGGGTGAGACAGTTGATTGGCTTGATCTGTTTGGGAGGCATCCAGGCAGTTGGACTGGGTCCTGTGCTCAGTGCATGAATTGGCTGTTTGAAACCTGGGGCTTAGCAGAGACGCTTGGCTCAGCCTGGGAGGAGGGGACTAGACCTGCCTGGACTGAGTCCACCAGGTTGATCTCAATCCTCGGGGGAGTCTTTGCCCTGGAGGAGATGGAAATGGGGGGTGGGCCGGGGGGAGGGGGGAGGGGCGGGAGGGGGGAGAACGGGGGAATCTATGGCTGATATGTAAAGTTGAATTATATTGTAAAATAAAATAAATTCAAAAAAAAGAGAATATCAAAGGAGAAAGGCTTACTTTGACAATAAAGAAAGCACCTGCCTCTGCCTCCCAAGTGCTTGAACTGAAGGTGTGTGCCATCCCTGCCAGCATCATCTAACTTCTTATACTATGTATTTAGAAGGACCTGTCAGGAGTGGCTGGAGCCCCCCTCGGCAGCATTATGGATCCAAGCCTGTTGAGAGACAGAGAGCTATTCAAAAAACGAGCTCTTTCCACCCCTGTGGTAGAAAAGCGTGCTGTGCCTTCTGAGTTGCCCTCCGCCTCATCCAAGAAGAAGAAAGCAAAGGTCGAACATGGAGGGTCATCAGGCTCCAAACAAAATATAGATCATAGCAATGGATCATTTAACTTGAAAGCACTATCTGGAAGCTCTGGATATAAATTTGGTGTTCTTGCTAAGATTGTGAATTACATGAAAACACGGCACCAGCGAGGAGATACATATCCTTTAACTTTAGAAGAGATTTTGGATGAGACACAACACTTGGATATTGGACTCAAGCAGAAACAATGGCTAATGACTGAGGCTTTAGTCAACAATCCCAAAATTGAAGTAGTAGATGGGAAATATGCCTTCAAGCCAAAGTACAACCTGAAAGACAAGAAGGCCCTGCTCAGGCTTCTGGATAACCACGACCAGCGAGGGTTAGGAGGGATCCTGTTAGAAGACATCGAGGAAGGACTGCCTAATTCCCAGAAGGTTGTCAAGGCTTTAGGGGACCAGATACTGTTTGTAAACCGTCCTGATAAGAAGAAAATACTTTTCTTCAATGATAAAAGCTGTCAGTTTTCTGTGGATGAAGAGTTCCAGAAACTGTGGAGGAGTGTCACTGTGGACTCAATGGATGAGGAGAAAATCGAAGAGTATCTGAAGCGGCAGGGGATTTCTTCCATGCAGGAATCTGGACCAAAGAAAGTGGCCTCCATTCAGAGAAGGAAAAAGCCTGCTTCACAGAAGAAGCGGCGGTTCAAGACCCACAATGAACACTTGGCTGGAGTGCTGAAGGATTACTCGGACATTACCCCTGGCAAATAGGGACCGTTTCTATCCTCAGACAAGGTTACAGACACACTGTCAAGATCTTTCCTGATGCTTGGGGTCTGAAGACTTTCTGCCTTCCCGTCTGCTCCTCGGGTCTGAGGACAGGAGCAGTTGAGTTTACAGAACAGGAGCAGATTACCAAATGCAGCTCTCATCACCCAGCAGACTAGTGGGGAACGGTTCCTGTTAACTCCTGGGGTTGCTTGGTTTTATATTTTTCTAGAAAGACACATAGCATGGCATGCAGGTGTCTTTGCTATTTGTCTTGATTTCTAGATGGTTCTTGATTCCATGTTTTCTCGATTGCTTTAGAACAGGTTGGCAGATAGTGCTGAATGCAATATTTCTTTATCCCAAGAGAAAATATTTATAATAAAATCATTTGTAGGAGGATCTTTAAGAAGTTAGGAAATTCAGTTTGTCTTTCTTAATTCTTGGAAATAGCAGGGAACAGCCACAGTCACTGATTGCTTGGGTGGGTGTTTGGGATGTCCCAAAGATTGGAGTCAGTGCTGTTGGCAAGTGTGTGGATTTCATCTTTGGAACACAGGGTATGACTCTGGTTAATAAGCTAAGCAATAAAATTACACTAAATGTAAAAAAAAAAAAAAAAAAAAAAAAAGAAGGACCTGTCAGAACTCAGAATCTATAGACAAACCCAGTTGAAGGACATTCTACAATATACCTTAAATATTGGCCAACACTGTAGTGCAAAGAATTGATCAAAATTAATATTTTCAGTAGTAAGACATGCTGATATCAAATAACTTCTTGTTTATGAGAAAGGGTCTCATTATGCAGTCTGGACTGGCCTGGAGCACTCTATATAGGCCAAGCTGGCTTTGATGATACAGGAAGGAGTTAGAAGTAATGAAATAAAACAATGTTTACAGATTATATGATCTGCATAGGAAAACCAATAAGATCAATAAAGTGATATATATAATAACAAGATTCAGAAAAGTAGACAGATAACACATTATAAAAACTACTTATATTTTATGCCAGTAATAACAAGAAACTATAATATTAAATAAGATACCATTCACAAATAAAATACTATAAAATTTTAAGAGTTGAGCAATAAAAATATGTGAAGTTTATATAGAGAAATTTTCCAATGTTAATAAAGACTATAAAATAGTTCTGAGCAAATGTAGAGAGAATCCATACTCACCACATATACACATTTATTATTATTATTATTTTATTTAAAGTTTTTTATTCATTTTACATACCAACCCCAGATTCCCCTCTCATCCCTCCTCCTGCTCTCCCCCAGGCTTCCCTCAACCCACCCCTATCCCCTCCTCCAAAAGGGTGAGGCCTCCCACAGGGAGTCAGCAAAGCGGGGTACATTCAATTGAGGCAAGACCAAGTCCTTCCCCCTGCATCAAAGGTGAGCAAGGTATCCAACCATAGGTAATGGGATCCAGAAAGCCAGCTCATGCACCAGGGATAGATCCTGATCCCACTGCCAGGGGCCCCTTAAACAGACCAAGCCCCAAATCCTCAGATGTGACTATACAACATGAAGTAACCACAGAAAATAGGAAAGTATAAAGGGACCCTGGGGCCAGGGAAGGAGTTCTAGAGAGAGGAATAGCAAAATATAAGTGATAGGAACAAGGAAATGAGAAAAATGGTAGTACTTTAATTGGGGAGGGGGGAAATGCAGAAGGAGGAGGGAAGAGAATAAAATAACAGTAAGAATGTCTGAAAGTCCTAAGGAATAATTATCTAATCACATGAATTACATATGATACATATAAGTCTGGATAAACAAATAGAGTTAAATGAAATTTTCCTATCTGGGCATCAATGCTCTCCCAAAGAACCACAGACTATCAAAAACTCCAATACCAGGCAAGAGAAAGCCCCCTTCCGTTGGTCAAAGTTGCCCAAGAGAGTCCTAAAACATTATAGACTATTGCTGTTGCCCTTGGTTGCCTCTCACCCAACCCCAGAGGTGGAAGGTAAATCCCATTAGTAAAACACCATGCACTTTAGACACATGACCCAGAGGACTTGAGATGGATCTAACCTGAAAGCCTCCTAAATTAAAAACTAGCTTTCATGATACCAGAAGTTACCATTCAAGAGAAGCAACTACTAGTCCTACTCAGCTATGACATCTATGAACTAAAACAATAATCAGCATGGGGCAATATCCCTAAAAATGCAACAGTGGCATGCACATCTTAGTAGTAAACAACAGCCCTCTAACTGTACATAAGGCCTAAGTGACTAGAAAGTACTGAAACCTACCAAACTTGCCAAGGCTAGTGAAGATGATCATGGGTCTTGGAGGAGAGCCTACAATCACTGCTTTACTAATCCAGCATAATTCCTAGCTACATTCTAATTATTTTTACTTAGGTATAAGGTCTTACCCTTTGTTAAAGAAATGTCTCTTTCCAACAGACAGAGACCATCACTAACTGATCAAACTGCAGAGAATGGGTGATTGTGTGGTGCCCATCCCTAACTGGTACATCTATGATGCAACTTCTGCTCTTCAGGTTCAGGAATTATACCAGAAATGGGAGCTAAAAGATTGTAAGAGCCAGACAGCCAGGAAGTTTGCTGTGATATTGCATCTCCTAAAAATGACAGGAAAACTACACCTGTGAAGTGTCATCAACATGGCTGCCTAACCATGGTCTTTAAAAAGACAACAACAATAGACACGCTAACACGGAAGAGGGAAATCTCATGGGGCCTCAACCCTAGACAAAGAACTATAGGCAACTAAGGAATGCTGAGAGTGGGAGAAATCGTCTTCCTCAAGGGAGGAGCCCCTCACAATTGGTTGTCCAATATCACATGGTCAGTCCTGAAATCATACACATACAAGTAGCACTATATGGACTGAGCAGGTTGTATTTATATACTTAAGGAATATGTGTGTGTGTGTATGTGTGTGTGTGTGTGTGTGTGTGTGTGTGTGTGTGTATGCATGCGCGTGCGCACACACGTGCACACAATAAGAGGTCATGAAGTTGAGAGAGAGAACAAGGGGGGATGTACATGGGAAGGGCTAGAAAGAAAGGGAAGAAGGAAACAATTTAATTACGTTTAATTCCAAAAAACAAAAATAATGATAAAAAGATATGTTTTAACTCATAACCAGAGAAAAGGGAAATTGCAAAACTAATAAGATAATACTTTGCATTTGTTAGACTGGGTGATAGGAATAGATGCAGTATTTCTGGGAACGGTGCATGGTGCAGTATTTCTAGAAAAGAATTTTGAATTACTGAGGTTTATTATATGTGATATATATATATATATATATATATATATATATATATATATATATATAATGGCCCAGTCATTTTGACATTGGGAGCATATTTTTAGAATACTTGCATACATGCCCACAAAAGGTCATGTTTGTGAGTAATCATTATGTCATTTTTTTTTTGTTGGTAAGACTTCAGGATAATCTGGATGGCCATCACTTAGCATGTGGACAGATACATGTGATGAATGATGTAATGGATTACTGTGCATCCATTAGAATAAATGTAAATACACATATAGCCACATAGAAGTGTCTTAGAAAAAGGGCTCAGCAATGGAAAAGGCAAGGAAAATAATATGATGAACACATCAATTGTATAAACTAAAAACATATGTCTACCAAAGAACTGTGTATATTACATTATATATTCACATGTACATATATAGTATAGCAATGGCGATTAGTTACCTACTTGCATATGGAAATAGGAGTTGAAAGAAATAATTAAAATATCAGGGGTTTTGTATCACTATGATGATAATGTCACAAATACAAATGGTTTAATTAATCTAATTACTCCATGTATGAAATGATCATTAATTTATATATTATACATATTGATAAAACATTAAAAATAAGACTCAAAAAGCATAGTAAACAATGGGCACATCACTGTGCAGACTTGTTTTCCAATCAGATAAGAATCTTGGGGTCCTGTCAGATATGCTGCCACATACCTTTAATCCCAGTACTCAGTGTACAAAGGCAGAAGTATCTCTGTTAAATTTGAGGCCAGTCTCATCCACATAGTGAGTTACAGAACAGCCTGGGCTGCATAGTGAGACTCTGTCTCAAACAACCACAACTAAAAAAATAATAATCTTTGGGTCCATATACTATATAATGACTGGAAAAAATCTTTTCAGCATTCAACAAGAGCAGTAGTAAGAAGCCATTTTTAAAAGACCCCTGCCCTCCCCTGGGTCCCCATTTATTTCCCCCATTTTTGTAATTACTCCAAGTTATATACTCACATCTAAAGATTTAGATCCACAAATAAGAGAGAACATGTGGTGTTTGTCTTTCTGGGTCTGAATTACCTCACAAGGTATAATACTTTCTAGTTCCATCCATTTACCTTCAAATTTCATTATTTCATTTTTCTTTACAGCTGAATAGTATTCCATTGGGTATACATACTACAGTTTCATTATGCATTCATCAGTTGAAGGACATTTAGGTCATTTCCATTTCCTAAGTACTCTGAAGATTGTTGAGCAGGTAACTGGTCCTTTGGACATATGCCAAGGAATAATATAGCTGGATCATATGCTAAGTCTACTTTCACCTTTTTGATAATTTTCCACACCGATTTCTACAGTGGCAGAACCAGTTTGCAATAACATCAACAGTTAAATGGAGTTCCCCCTTTCCCACATTCTCATCAATATTTGTTGTCAGTTGTTTTCTTTGTCTTAGTTAATCTGACTGGGACAACATGACATCTCAAAGTATTTTAATTTGTATTCTCTAATTGCTAAGGATATGAAACAGTTTTTAAAACTTTTTATCATTTTGTAGGAGTTGCTTTGCCTGAATGAAAGTCTGTGGACCATGTGTGTGCCTAGTACCCATGGGGGCCAGGTTAGGGAGTCAGATCCCCTAAAACTAGAGTAACAGACAGTTCTGAGCCACCATGTGGGTGCTGGAAATGAAACTCAGATCCCCTAAAAGACCAGCCAGTGCCATTTTACGTCTTCTTTTGCATTTTCTCTTCAGGTCCGTAGCCCATTTGTTTATTTGGGTCTTTTTGTATTGTTTTGTTTTTTGTTATTTGAATTCTTTGTACATTCTGGATATTAATGCTCTGTCAGATATAGAGCTGCCAAAGAGTCTTTCTCACTCAGTGGGTTTCCTCTCACTATCTTGATTATTTTCTTTGCTGTACAGAAGTTTTATAGTTTAATGAAGTTTTATTTGTCAATTGTTGGCCTTAGTTCCTAAGCCAATGGGGTCCTAGTCAGAAAAGCCTTTCCTTCACTTATATTTTGTAGGGTCCTGCCTATGTTTCCTTCTAGCAGTTTCAGCATTTCAGGTTTCATGTTGAGGTCTTTAATCCATTTGGGGCTGATATTTGTTCAAAGCGATAGACACAGGTCTAATTTCATCCCACTTCATGTGGACATCCAGTTTTCCCAGCACTATTTGTTGAAGATGCAATCTTTTCTCCAGTGTATGCTTTTTAGCATCTTTCTCAAATATCAGATGGCTGTAGTTAAGTTTTGTTCCATTAGCCTATGTGTCTGTTTTTGTGCCAGTGCTATTCTATTTTTATTATTAAGGATCTACAATACATCTTCTGGTGTTTTTTTGCTCAGGATTGCTTCAACTGTCTGGGGTCCTTTGTAGTTCTATATGAATTTTGATTGTGAATGAATTAAATCTGTAAGGATTTTTTTAGATAGAATGGGCATTTTCACAATATTAGCTGTACAAATCCATGTATTTCTCTCAATCTCTTTCTTCAGAAATGTAAAATTTTTACAGTAGAGGTCTCTCATCTTCTTGGGAAGGTTTATTCCTAGATATCTCATTTTCTTTGTGAATGGGGGTATGTACACTATCGCTTTCTGAGCATGTTTGTTGTTTGTGTATAGAAAGGCTCCTCTCGTGCCTTCAGCTTCAAGTGAAACCAGACATTGGTTGGCCACTCCCACAAGTTCTGCACCACCATTGCCGCAGCACATCTTGCAAGCAAGACAGATTGTAGGTTGATGATTTTGTGGCTGGGTTGGTGTCCAGGTTTTTCTTTTGGTATCCTGCAGAGTACCTTCTCGAGCCAAAGAGACTAGAACATAGGGGTGAAGGCTCCATGCAGGCACCAGCTTGACTTCTCTACATTCTTTGCCTTCCCTTGGGATTCTTTTTCTACCCTATTTGGTTTTTTTGTCCAATCTCAACACAAGGGCTTTTGCCTTGTCCTGTTCTATCTTGTTTTGTCCTGTTTGGCTGTCATCTCTTGGAGGCCCGCTCTTTTCTGAAGGGAAGTGGAGGGGGAGTGAATTTGGGGGAGAGGGGAGGTGGAAGAGGAAGGTTGGAGGAGAGGAGGGAAGGGAAACTGTGGTTGGGATATATTATATGAGAGAAGAATCTATTTTCAATTAAAAAGAAGAAAGGATCCTCAATTTTTTAAAAGTAGATTTTGTATTGTGAAAGTGCTAATTATTTCTAAAAGTTTTCTGGAGGAATATTTGGGATCTCTTATGTATAATATCACCTGCGAATAAGGATAATTTGACTTTTTTTCCTCTTTATATCCTTTTTCTTCCTTCTCTTGTCTTATTGCTCTAACTAGTGCTTAACTAGTGCTTTAACTAGCACTGTACTGAGAAGTGGGAATAGTGAGTGAAATGCTCTGTCTTGTTCCAAATTTTAAGAGCATTCCTTCAAGTTTTTCTCCATTTAAGATGATGCTGGCTGTGGGCTTATCATATATGGACCTTAGCATGTTGACTTACGTTCCCTCTAGTCTCACTCTTTCTAGGGCTTCTATCATGAAGGCATGGTGGATTTAATCAAAGGCCTTTTCTTCATTTATTGATATAACCATGTGAGTTTTTATTTTTATTTTTATTTTTATTTTTCGAGACAGGGTTTCTCTGTGTAGCTTTGTGCCTTTCCTGGAACTCGCTTTGGAGACCAGGCTGGAGTTTTTACTTTAAGTCCATTTTATGATTACATTTACTGATACATGTTGTACCATCCCGGCATCTCAGGAACAAAGCCAACTTGATTGTGGTGATCTTTTTGATATATGCCTGTATTTGGTTTGCAAGTGTTTTGTTGAGGATTTTTACATCTATGTTTATCAGATATATTGACCTATAAGTTTCTATTTTTGTTGTTCTTTATCTGGTTTTGGTAATTGAGTAATATTGGCTTTATTAAAGGAATTTGCAAGTGTTTCTTTTCTAAAATTTAAGAATATTGATTGTTGATCCTTGAATGTCTGGTAGAATTCTACTGTGAATCCATCTGAACTTGGGCTTTTTGTTTTTATTCAAAAGGCATTTTATTACTGTTTTACTTTTCTTATTTGTTATGGGTCTGTTTAAGTTATTGACCTCTTCTTGGTTTAACTTTGGTGTATGAAAGAAACTCATCCATTTCTTTTACTAACATTTTTCTAACTTAATGGAATATCTGTTGTACTTTTGAACTCATAGCAATTGTGATTGCCTACACAAGACTTGCACAACATTAGGCTAATCAATATTTTGTCATGGCTCATAGTTTCCTATTCAATCCTGAAGATTTATGTAGTTCATAGTTAATAGAGGAAAGACATTGTATTTAGTGGTGAAGCCAGTGGTAAGATATCCATGCTTCTGTATGGTGATATTTTTCTTTTGTACCCAATTGTTAATTGTATGTTAATAAATAAATAAAGTTGCCTGGGGGTCAGAGCTATTAGCAAGCCATAGGAAAGCAGGGCAGTGGTGGTATACGCTTGTGATCACAGCACTTGGTAGACAGAGCTAGGTAAGTCTCTGTGTGTTCAGGGATACAGCCAGCATTGGATACACATGCCTTTAATCTCAATACCAACCATAGAACACCTGGAGGTCTATACAAACAGGCCGTGATGAGGCAGTCCTGTGGTTGGGTTTACAACCAATGAGAAGGCAGAACAGAGACAATATAAAGACTTTAACACAGGAAGTAGCGGCTCCTTCGGAGAGGTAGGATCACTGCAGGAGGAAGGGTAAGGTTTTAGCTCTTAGCTCTGACCTCTTGGCTTTCTTCTTTGCATTGGTTCTGTGTTTCTTATTTATAAGACGGTTGGTTACATCTACATTTGGCGCCCAACGTGACAAGAATCCATTAAAAACCGCTTGGCTTGCTTGGCCGCAGGTCCGGGTTCCGGCCTGAGTGGCCCGGCTCCCTAGCTTGGGCCTAGGTCTGACTGAGCCGCAGCTGTTGCTACTTGCTTAAAGCTAGTGTTACAAACAACTCAGGCCTGCCCTGCTGAACAGGACCCCTGTCTGTAAAGCTAAGGCTTGACTTGGGTCAAGCAGCTACGCTTTTTTGCTCTCTCTCTTTCTCTGGATTCACACCTTGAACACCAGGTGGCTGTTTTGAAATTCCCTCGAATTTCTACTGTTCTACGAAGACTTGGTAAGTCAATTAACATATCTATTTAAAAGAGAATTTTTTTTCTACATAAAAAAATGGGCTTTATGTGTACATTGGAAGAAAATTGGGCTTTGTTTGAAATTTTAGGCACTCTGACAATGGAACAACTATATGAGAATATTAATATTGATCGAATTATTCAGCTTATTACTTTTCTTATCCTCATTGTACTATTTAAAAAGATAGTCAATTTAAGTGCCAGGATAACAGTCTCAGAAAAACCTGTTAAACCTGTAAAAATGAATTATAGAGAAATTCAAATTCAGACAGACGAAATTAACAGTGAAGTTGTTTCAAAATTGAATCATAAGGTTACAGAAAGAAAACCTGTTTTCACACAATCACCTTTAATTTATCCGGTAACCATAGAGCAGCTACCTGGTGAAGAGAATGAACAAAATGTTTGGATTCCAATTGAAATGTTAGACTTACGAAGATTTAAGGAGGCAATAGCATCTTATGGCATGCATTTTCCATACGTAAAACAAATGTTAAACACCTGGTCAACTTGTAATAGGATTTTACCAAAGGACTGGCAGGATCTAGCACAGGCTGTTCTTGAGCCTGGACAAAATCTTCAGTGGAAAATGTGGTTCAGCAATGAGGCTAGAAATATAGAAAGACAATGGAGGGATAATGGAATACAAGTCTGCCAGGATCAGATTATTGGAGAAGGCCAATATGCTTCAGTACAAGCACAATGTTTATATGATGTCCAAATCCTAGTTCTATGTCGAACCGCAGCCTTAAATGCATGGGACAGAGTTGAGGAACCAGGAAAAAAAACTCAGTCATTCACAAAGGTTATACAGGGCCCAAAAGAATCTTTCACAGACTTTTTACAAAGATTAACTTCAGCAGTACAGAGAATGGTTCCAAATTTAGAGGCTAGTCAGATAATAATTGAATCTTTGGCCTTTGAGAACGCAAATGCAGCATGCAAAAGAATAATCAGGCCATTAAAGGCAAGATCTGCACCTTTGGAAGATTGGATTAGAGATACAGTTAATGTTGAGGCTCATGATCAGGATGATATGTGGGTAGGAGAAGCAATGTCAAAGGGTTTGAGAAATGTTAGATGTTTTGGATGTGGAAAGCAAGGACATTTAAAAAGGGACTGTAAACAGGTCATTTCTAGAAAGAATGTTTCTTCAAAGAACACTAGCAACAGAATGCCCCTTCCTTCTGGAGTATGCAGAAGGTGTGGTAAGGGAAAACACTGGACAAACGAGTGTAGATCAACAAGGGACAAACAGGGTAATCCTTTGCCTCAGGCTTCGGGAAACTCCCAGAGGGGCCTCAGGCAGGCCCCCACAGTAAATCCAGTTCAAACCTTTCCAGCAATTGTAGAGGAAATCCCTGCTCTAAGCGATTAAATAACCAAATGCCTATTGGAATAAATCATGTTGGTCGGGATGATGAAACAGATAGAATAGGAAATTCAGGAAAAAATATAAAGAAAATTTTTTGGCAAACTTCTATTAATGAACAAAGACCAAAACTGACAATAAAAATAAATGGTGTTTTGTTGTCTGGTTTGGTAGACACAGGTGCGGACATTACCATAATTGCACCAGAATTTTGGCATCCAACTTGGCCTCTTCAAGAGGTAAACGTTCAACTGTTAGGAATTGGGACAATATCTCGAGTGAAACAGAGTGCAAGATGGCTAGAATGTATAGGTCCAGAAGGACAGAGAGCAAAATTAAAACCATATGTAGCTAACATAGCCATGAACCTGTGGGGTCGAGACTTGTTACAACAATGGAATACTCAGATAAACATCCCTCCAATCTCAGAAACAAATCATAAACTAGTACATGTTTCTGAGAGAAATAGTAGAAGATATTATTCTAATGACTGGTCACCAGCCATCCATGTTATAAAAAAACAGGGCACAATAACTGATAATCTTCCAAAAACACCAACAGCTATACCTTTAAAATGGTCAACAGACAAGCCTGTATGGGTTCAGCAATGGCCTTTAACAACAGAGAAACTCCAGGCTTTAGAAGAGCTGGTAGAAGAGCAGTTAAATGCTCAGCATATTGAAAAATCAACCAGCCCTTGGAATTCTCCTGTATTTGTTATCAAAAAGAAATCAGGTAAATGGAGAATGGTAACAGACCTTAGAGCAATTAACAAAGTAATTCAGCCAATGGGCTCTCTACAATCTGGAATTCCTTTGCCTACTCTGTTACCAAAAGGATGGCCTCTCATAGTTATTGATTTAAAAGACTGTTTCTTTTCAATACCCTTACAAGAAAAAGACAGAGAAAGATTTGCTTTTACAGTGCCTACTTATAACAATTCTCAACCGGTTAAAAGATTTCAATGGAGGGTCCTCCCACAGGGAATGTTGAATAGCCCAACTCTGTGCCAATATTTTGTACAACAGCCATTGGAAGTGGTACGTAAAAAATTTCCTAAATCTATAATTTATCATTATAAGGATGATATTTTACTAGCTGACTCAAATGCAGGTATTTTAGAAAGAATGTTTGAAGAAGTAAAGAAAATTTTGCCTTGCTGGGGATTACAAATTGCTCCTGAAAAGATACAAAGAGGAGATTCTATTAATTATTTAGGATATAAAATAGAGCTACAAAAAATTAGACCCCAAAAGGTGCAAATTAGGAGAGATCGATTACAGACTTTTAATGACTTTCAAAGATTATTGGGAGACATTTCTCATCTAAGAACTATTGTTGGGGTAAAAAATGATGAACTAAACAATTTGTTCAAAACCTTAGAAGGTGACAAGGACTTAAATAGTCCAAGAGAATTATCACCTGAAGCTGAGAAAGAATTGGCCTTGGTAGAAAAAAAGGTACATGAAGGACACGTGGAT
>CABHPR010124578.1:0-17149 GCA_902168415.1 Peromyscus melanophrys | reverse complement strand
TCTGCTCTGCAAATCTGCCTAGGTTGAGGATGCATTTATGCACCTGAAAATGTCTCTGGGCTGTTTTGCTGCACTTTGAATGCTTATTGGATTTCTTCAGAGAAATTAAACTGCAGATGGCAAGTCAGTATTAAGGATGTCATAGAAAATGATGCCATCCTTAGGTGGCATTAACACATCACTGGTGTGCGGACTCAGATGTGCAATATGGCACACATCTCTTTTATCTTTCTGCCAAGATCTTTTTGCATAATTCCAAATACTGTGTGATGAAAATAAAGAAGCAGAAATGGCTGAAAATCTAAATTCAGCTAAATATAAGGGCTCTAGGGATTATTTGGTATGGGAGGTATTGGGAGGTTGCTCTAGCCATATGTGTACCAAACAGCAGCAGGCTCTGGCCTCTGTGTGTCTAGCTTCCCACCTCAGCTCGAGCCCAGGCAGCTGCATGCCTTTTGGCAAGTTAGTTAGCTTCCTAAATTTTTGTAAAATGAAACTTATTAAATTAAGCAATCCGTTAAAAATTTTTGGCTTGGTTCCTCCCACATACTAACTGCCTGGATGATATTATTATTCTTATCAACCAGAATAGCCATGGGGCTATCCTGTGCATCCCACAGTCTAACCTTGTTTTTCTCATCTTGAGATTCCCCCCTACTGTTTCAAATGTTAGTATAACAAAAATCATGTCTACTCCTCAGCCTGTTCTCTGGCAAATAAGGAAGCTGTTGCTTATAGTTTAAGCAACTTACTCAAAGACTTACTGGTAAGAACTTTCAATGTATGTCTGTTGCATCTCATTGAGAGGAAAATGTACATCCTCAATGGTTAGTGTGACATGGATTAACACTGAGTGTTCCCTAGGGCATGGTAGGCAATGAAGCAGTAGGGGCTCTTCTTTAGACAATTTCTGGGTTTTAAAATCAGCTGTATGCTGGAAGCACTCGGGGAATTCTTATATATATTGAAATCAGGCCCCATATCTAAAGTCTGTCTATATTCTGTTATAGGTTGAATCCTCGGCCTTGGGTATCTCTGAAACATCCTGACTGGTTCCACTGTTCTGAGGTTCAGCCAAGGTTGAAAGCCACTGTCGATATAGTTGCTGTGTTCTCGGTGATAGGGTTATAGTAATCAAGCTGTGGCTTATCTGGATGATTTGGTTTTCCTGCCATGAGCCATACTGTCCATAATTAGCAGTTCAGGAAATGTAGTCCACTGAATTCTCTATCTGAATTCTCTAGAATTCTCTAGAGCTCTGTTCCAAGTCCCTCCAGCAAAGGACCACACTAGGTGGATGTCATGAGCCCCAGCTGTGATCTGACCTATGCTTCCACCTGTCTCACTATGACTCATCTTGGCTACAGTGTTTCTTCATTCTGGAGTTTTTGTTTTCTTTCTTGTTGCAGAGTTCACCCAGCCTTGCCCCATGGATCCCCCTAGCAGAGGTTCAGACATCATGTCCTGGTGATGGCTCCTTTTTCCACATACATGTCTCCCCCAGGCACAATGGGGAGAACCCAGTAGATACAATCCTAAGGCCACATTTTGCATCATATGACTGAGAGCCCAGTGAGGAAGATGGATACACATTGGGAACACTTCAACAGAATGTGCAATTCAACACATACTCTAGGCAAATCAGGATGCCCTGGGGAAAGACCACAGATGGAATGTGCTGTTGGAGAGGTTAAGGGGAGTAAGCTACATTTAGACCTGAACATTAGTGGTCAGTAAAATTACCAGATTACCAGAGACCCTGGCAAGGTTAACATGCCAAATCAGTATGAGGCTAGGGACAGAGGCTTGAAGAAAGAGGTGGAGCAGGGTTTAAACACTGGCTCTGCAGCTTCTTTGTTATATGCAAAAGAGAGTTCTGGGTACTCTTGCCACCTTGACTTGGAGAGAGTACATAGACTTAGTTAGGAGGCACATAGATGACGGATTCAGCTCTAAGGAGCTGCAGGAAAGCGTTAATAGTGGCTGGTAGAAGGGCTCAGATGGTAAGGTTCCTTATCACCAATCCTGCTGACCTGAGTTTGATTCCCCAGAACCCAAGTGTCAGACAGAAAACTGACTCTACAAAGTTGTTCTTTGATCTCTATTTGGGTACCATGGCACATGCAAACCTACACACACACACACACACACACACACACACACACACACACACACAGAGGATATTTTAATATTGAAAGAAGTAAAGCAGGTATACTGATATGCAAAGCAGTGCTTCTGCTTTCCTACAAATGCTATGACTTCACTCTTCTTTATCAATGAAAACACTAATCCATTGTGCACATAAGCCGATTTCTTCTTAGCCATTCCTCTGCTGTTGGACACCTCAGATGGCTGTGTAACTTAGCCACTGTGAGCAGTGCTGCAAAAAACATTGGTGTGCAAGTGTCACTCTGACGTGTTGACTTAAAGCAACTGAGACCATCACATGAAGAGAATCAATCCAGGTTCAGGAAGACATAACATATGCTTTCTCTTGCTTTTGCTTCCTGGATTTTGTACAGAGACATAAAATCATCGTGTATGGCATATGACAGGAAAGTAGCTATAAAATTGTCTGGGGAAAACAGAAGAGACTAATGGGAGGTAACATGGTGGGGGGAGATATGCTCAACATACAATTTTAAGTATAAAAACTTAAAAATAATTTTTTAAACTTCAAAAACAATACACATCTTCCTTGTGTTAAAACCTTAAGAGCACAGGGTGCTATTTCTCACTGCACGCAGAAGGAGTCCTTATTATCTAGCTTGGTTGCTCTGACAATGCCTGTGAATTCAGTAACCAGACAACCGAGAGACGAAGTTTCCTCCTGTTTGTTCAAAAGATCATGGAATATTCTTTAATTCACTCCAGAGGTGTGAAAACAGGCACTGTACTCCCCTAAGAAATTATTGCACTGCAAATAATTTCTTCCCACATCTGTTTCCATGTGACAGCTAAAATCAAGAGGATGGATAAAGTGCAAATTACTCGAGAATGTGTAAAGTCTTGAAAATGCATGTGTGCTTTGAAGACACAATTCATAAAGAGCATTTTTATTCTATAAATTATACAAGACCTCTTAGTAGCAATGTTGTGAAATCAAATTAAGAAACACTACTTTTTATGGAAGGCTTTGCACATTATCAGAAACCTGTTAGTAATAACAGAGAGAAAGAAAGAGAAAGGAAAAGAGAAAAGGCATGCATTTTGCAGTTTATTTTCACATAATCCAAGTCTTTGGTTTAAATTCACATATGCAGTGTACACGCTCATTCTTATTGTACCACCTGTCTGAGAATCTGTGATAGCTCCATGGCTGGTTGGGGTTTAACTTTCTGCCATCTTGGTAAATTAACAGGACAGAAAGGTCTCAGGAGAATGT
The DNA here is from genome assembly GCA_902168415.1 of Peromyscus melanophrys. Lineage (NCBI taxonomy): Eukaryota > Metazoa > Chordata > Mammalia > Rodentia > Cricetidae > Peromyscus > Peromyscus melanophrys. The sequence continues at coordinate 13,764 of CABHPR010124578.1, read as the reverse complement.
TTAATGGCTTCAAGACAAACAATTTGTGAGGCAGTTTAATTTTAACAACCGCCATTTTGATGTTTTAATTGCAAATAGCCTATGTAACTGTTTATTAGCATTTGTCCAACAGGGCTTCTGCTCCACAACACTGTGTTAAACACAGTAACATATGTTAAAAACTGTAAAGTCACACTTCCTGAAATACTCTGGAATCTGCATTTTCTTCCTCTATAATTTTTTAAAAACTGTACTACCTTATTTATTATGGATGTGTGGGGGTACATGTCTCCCACTGAGCTGTGTGGAAGCCAAGTGGTCCTGCAGGACTTAGTTTTTCCTTCCTCTGTGGCCCTAGGGATTGGACTCAGACTTGAAGTCTCGTTCCTCCTCAGCCATTACCCTGGCCTGGACTTCCCTCTTCCCACTGCTCTAATACCCTCCTCAATGAGAATCTGAAGCAATGGCACTTCATTGTTTGTCTGTTCTTTGGGAGGAAGTACCATTCATTGTAAGAATGATGAACTCTGTGCACCATTATTTATCGACATAGAGGACATGAGCCTCCTTTAAAATGTTGTGAGCTCCAGTTTTTCCCTCTAAAGTAGCAATGGCTTTATGGGTAGCAAATAACCTCTTTCTCACTAGGGATAACACTTGAAATTTTCTTCTTACATAAAACAAAGTGGAAATAAAGGAAGGCTTAACATCATTTATAGCACCTCGGAAAAGACGCCATGTCAATCCAGACAAGGAGAGCTATATACTCTTTTGTAGAACACGCTATAAGCCACTTCATTATGAACTCTGTATGTTGTTTCTGCGGTAGCCTGTGACTTTCCCCAAGTTAGCCATGATTTTAATCACATGGTGTTCATTTTTGGGAGGTGAAGCCACTGTTAGTGTCTTTCAGACTTAGCATAGGCTCTATAAAAGGGGACCAAGATATCTTAACAAACCTAAGGAATAAATTACAGGAAGCATGTGTATTAAATAATCAGATAAAGTGCAATGCATCTAGTTAAATATTTTTGTTGCTAGGTATATGTACGTGAGTTTATGTGTGTGCTTGTGCTGAGCAGTATTCCTCAGGCACTGTCCACCATGGTTGTTTTTAAGTGTGTGTGTGCACATACATGTGTGTGTGCCATTGAGTAGGTGTGGAAATCAGAACAACCCATAGGATCAGTTCTTATTCTACAGTAGGTTCTGGGGATGGAACACAGGCCATCACACTTGGAGGCAGATGCTTTGACCTGCTGAGCCTTCTGATCTTGTTTTTTGAAACATGTCTCATTGGCCTGAAACTCTCTCACTAGGTTGGTCATGGAGCCCAGAGACCTGCTAGTCCCTGCCTACTCCAAACTGGGATTGTGGGTGCATGCTACCACGACAGGCTTTATTAAGGTGGATTCTGGGAAGTGAACTCAGATCCTTCGGTTACTGGGGCAAGCGCTTATTGACTGAGCCATCTCCATACCCCATAGAAAACATTTTGCATATGCATGTATGTGAGTCAGTTACACATGCTCTCTGCTATTCAGAGCAGGTAATGGTCTATATTGTGAGAACATTCACTCAGCATTGAAACCTGGCTTTTCAAATCATGCCCTTTGTGGAGCTTCCAAACAAACTCTGTACTGTGATAATTACTGTTTGGGGCTTTCAATATGAAACCTTACAGGTTCACAAAAAGCCTTGTTGATTTTGTCCTAGCAGTCTAGGAGGTTAGTGGGGGGAGGGCGGGGGGAATGGCAGATTGCCAATGTTCCTGACTTTCTAATATGTATTTTATTTCTATTTTGCTTTTACTTTTTGTTTAACTAAATTATGCTATTTGTCACATATGAACAGGGATTATTAGCCTGCCAATCATAGAATTCAGCTGATATTTCGCTTCCCAAAATATAAGAAAACATCAGCCTCAGGTTAGGCCTTCCAAAAAGGTCTATAAGAGTTAGTAGGACTGTGCTATGGGTTGGTTTCTTATCTAATGGGTGAGTTAACTGGCATTTGAGAATTGTTAATCAAGTCAGCGAACAGCTGCAAGAGTTTGAAAAGCTGGAGAGGAGATGGAGAGAAGCAGACACTGGCTGTGTGGCTCTGGGCTGAGAGAGTGCAGGGAGAGGGACCTTCTAAGTCACACTCTGGGAAATACAGTAGCTTCTGAACAAATGGCTGTGCACAGAGCCTGAGAGGGAATTTTCAACCCCCTTGCCACCCTGAGAGCTGGCACAGTGCTACTGTGCCTGTAATTGGCAAATAATTTGCTGTATGCCCTGGAATTAGCTCCTGGTTTTGTATTCTTCCAATGAGATTATTTAATGTTGCTGCAATTTTAATTCTTTTGAGTTACCTCACTGTCCTAGGACTAGAAAGAACTGGGCTCAAGGCTAGATTAATTAAGGCTAAAACTGTATCAGTGAGTTTTGTTTATTACTATGGAAAAGAAAACTGTTGGAAGACTTTCCATTAGTAAACCAAAACAGAAGGAAGAATGTTGACAGTCTGGGCTACTCTGGGTGCTTGCTTGGCTTTTGTTTTCTTTTGGGTGGACAGACATTGTGAGTCTCTAATAGCACATTCACCACTGTTCTTCCCTTTCTGTTTCTATGATAAAATATCCTGACAAAAAGCAACACGGAGAAGAAAAGGCTTTGGGGTTACTGTTCTAGGCTACAGCCTATAATTGCAGAGAAGCCACAGAGGCAACAGCTTGAGACAAACTCAGAGAACTGAGCAAAGAGAAATAGAAGCACCCATGCTGCCTGACTGATTCTCTGTGCTTCTCTAGCTTTCTATTGTCTTGTGTAGTTCAGGATTCTCTGTCCAGGGAATGGTGCTGTCCACAAGGAGCTGGGTCCTCCTCCATTATCAAGAGATTCCTCACAGAGATGCTCACAGGTCAACCTGATCTAGGCAATGGGACTCTCTTCCAAGGTTATTCTAGAGTGTGTAAAGTTGACAACTAAAGTCAATCATCCTATTTCTGGCTTGGTATCTGTGTACTTGCCCTTTAAAAAGTACTTAGAGTAATACCGAGTGTATAGTGAATGCAGGCAGTTACATAAAGAGGACAAAGATGGGTTTGTCAGATGCCATTAGTCAAGGAGGTGAAGCAGCTTTAGCTATACTCTAATGGAGAAGAAAAGGGACAGAGGTGAAGGATCTGCAAAACTGTCCCCATATTGCTCCAGGAGATCTTAGGATAAACCTTGAAATTGTTTCTTACATACTATGGAGAATGAATTGAAAATAAATAGACTGACTGCCGGCTTTAAAACCAAACAACTGGTCCCAACCAAACCATAGGTGGGGTGGCGGGAGAAAGCCAGTCCGTTACCATGAAGGAAGTCCCTCCCTACCCTCTGTCTCCCCGCCCTCCGCCCACATCCTCTGTCCTCATCTCAGATGGAAAGCATCTGTAGGGACAAGTCATCCTGACGTGCTCAAAGATTGTTGTGAGTTTAGTAGTGAGAGTTCCAGTATCAAATCCAGTATAAAGTCTTGTGCAAGCAGAGCTGCTTGTCTGAGCTTAGCTGCAGACCACATCTGGAAGCTGAGCCTCGGTGATTCACTTATTAAACAGAATATGCTCAATGCTCGATGCTGGTGACAGTGTTTGAAGCTGTACCTGGACATCCACTCAGGTTTGCAATTGAGGAATCCCAGGTACAATACTCAGCTCACATAGGTAAGGATCCTGCTCAGAGACCGTCAGAGTTGCTTTAGAATTTCCTTTTGTCTTTACTCATGTACTTTCACATTTTCAAAACCTCTCCACAGCTGCTTCCTGGGGCAGCTGACATCAAATGACATCTTCTGAACGTTTCCTACATGCATATTAAATTTCATTTATCTCAAAATAATTCTGAATGACTGTTAACAGACTACTAAGACTATGGCAATCAGCAGGTGGGCGGTTTGAGTGTTAACAGGATCAACCCACTTCCCAGAGGCCTGAAGTTAGGTCCAATGACAAGATTTTGAAACTCCACCACGTTGACTGACTGTGGCAGCTTTATTGGTAGTCATGAGGACACAAGACTTTCTTCCTTTTAATTCTGTCCTCTATTATGTCTAGAAAATTACTTCATCAACAAACCCAGACATCTGAAACTGTATGAAATCTGGTTCTCCATCTGAGCGCCCATTCCCTCTCTTTCTTTCACTAACTTCTGAGTGTGTCCAGATAATAAGACTCTGTCCTTGAGTTTTCTGCCCTGGTGGGCTGGGGCATCTCTCACTCCCTCTGCCCTGGTACTGCTTCAGGAAGCAACAGCTGCAGATGTGGGAGGACTTTCATCTTGTGACACTGGGCTGTTTTAGGACCCCTTCACTGGGACCTGAAGGGATTCAGGTACTTCTCCGAAGGGTTCTGCTAAGACTTCATCTTCTGGATTCCAGGATTCCCTTCAGAGGGACTTCTCTCCCTTGAGCTGTGTCTTTCTCCAGCTCCACTCCTGATAGATACTTTCTTTTGAGTGCAGTCTTTATACTCAAAATAAATCCCAAAGAATTCAGTGCATCATTATTTATCACCGGAGTCTACATGCTTCCTGTGCTATCACCACCTAAATCTTATTCCCGTTCATCTTATTTCCTTAAGTCGTTGCCTTTGGCCTCCTCTTCCAATATCTCTCGCCTTCTCTGGTCTACACAGCTGTCTCAATAGCTAGGCTCTTCTTTAAAAAAATTAATTCAAATGTTACTCTTCTCTCTTGTCCCTCCCCTGAAGTGTCCCAGGCTCATTTTCTTTCTTCCGACCCGTGGAACTAAAAGTACCCTGTTGGTGTACATGCCACTGACTATCATCATCCTCCCAGCCTCCTTGGGAGCATGCGCTGTGAAAAGCCTGCACTGCGCACTTAACCCGTAAGGCCTGAATTTAATACCTAGCACAAACACATTTACAACCTCGGTACCAATAAGGACTGTGGCGTATGCTCAGGCCTTCATAAATGACTCTTGTGTAAAAGAATGGAACATCTCTGTGAAAAACCACAAGCACTGCTGGAATCTTCCTGTCATTATATTTCAATAATTTCCATAAATTTGTTTATTTAATTTGTTGGTTTTGACTCTACTACTGAGTCTTCTGGATCCTATCAGGGAGAAAACCCAGAAGATAGAATAGTGGAGTGGAGAATGTCCAGTTCAGCTCCAAGCCTAATGCCTCTCAACTAAGTAACTGTGAGCAAAGGACTCTACTTCTGTGTTTCAGCTTTTCACCCATGGAATGAGACTGGCTAAATCTGCCCTCAAGACTACAGGCAGCAAAGAAGGTAGTAAGACATGGAACGCCATCTGCACCATGTCAAGTATTCAGTGTGCTCCTTGCTCTTCTCGTATGTTGACCTTATACTCTTATGTGGCTACCCAGATAGAAATGATAAACAACCACATTATTAATTAATTGGAGCTGGAATATTTTCAGAAAATGTTGTAACAGCAATCTATACTTTAACAAAGATTTAGGGACTTGAAGGGCTAATTATCAGGAAAAGATACTTAGAAGTTTGTTACTACAACAATGCTTTATGGACAGACCTCCATGGCCAGTGAATTCCAGGAAAACAGATACATATTCCACCAGCACACAAAACAGGTCAGCACAAGAGGTTAAATACCTGAAGTCTCTTTGTTCAATAGTCTGGATTTAAGGCTGAGGGGTTTTTAGTCTCTAGCAGTCTTCATCAGCAGCAGCTTTCTGTTCCTCTAAGGAAGCCTCAATGTACTCCATTCTGCTCATGCGTACTCTGCATCTTCTGTAAATGAGTAGCTGTTTGTGGCTGTTGATTTTCTTCTACCTTCTTCTTTCAGATAAAGGAATTGTGGCTTTGGGAAGTAAAGACCTTAGCAGAAGATGGCAAGGAGGTTTTGGCATCTGGAGAGCAAGAGTGACCATCCTCCTGACTGCACCTGTATCTGACATGCTGTAACTACTATAACAGCATCATCCTGGACCCTCCGCCGAGTCTTTAGCCTCTTGAGAACGGACCCAGGTCAGAGATGTTTGGTTCTCAGATGCCCATAACTCAGCTGCCTCTTCATACTAGCTTTCCTTTGCATGGCGCTAACACCCAGTTATACATAAAACACAAGTTTAGAGGTTGGAGGAGAAGTTTTATTTCGTAAAGAAAGCATTGATTTCTGCAACATGAAAACAGCAATTAAAGTCTCTCTCACTGACTCTGTCTCACCCCAGTCAGAATGGCTGTCATCGAGAAAACAACAGCAACACAAACCAGAAGCGGAAACAAGCATCAACTGTTGGCAAGGACGTGAGAAAAGGGGAATCCTTATCGACTGCTGGTGGGAGTATAACTGGTGCAGCCATTCCTGGAACCAGTATGGATGTTCCTCATGACAGTGAAAACAGAGCAACTATTTGATTCACCGATTCCACTCCTGCACATGTGCCCAAAGGACTCTGTCAGCACCACAGAGGTGCCTGCATAGGCCTATCATGGCACTACTCACAGGAGCCAAGATGTGGATAAGCCCAGATGTCCATCAGTAGATAAATGGATAACGAAATTGTGGTATATATACACAATGGAGTTACAGTCTGTTACAAAGAATGAAATGATCCTGTTTGCTGGAAAACAGAATTGGAGAAGATGGATTGGAGAAGCAAAATAAGGCAGACTCAGAAAGTGAAATGTCACCCATTGTCTCTCATATGCAAAATCACCCCCACCAACTCCCACACGAATGTACACACACATGTGTAAGAGAGAGACATGGCAGTAGAAGGGAGACCATAAGAAAGGAAGCTTTAAAGTGGAGCAAGAGAACGTAATGGAATAGTCATTGCTCTCAGGCTTCAATACAAAGATGCTAATTAAAAAGCATGTGCATCAATAACTGCTCCATCACTCTGCAATAGAGAGTCCCACTTCAACTAAGATCCACTTCTCACCGTACCTATTTAAAAACGCAGCTTACTTTTCATCTAATCTTGTTGATGCCCTTGACAAAGATGTATCAAAACTTGTGGTGGTTGAAATAAGAATGGCCTCCATAGGCTCTCATGTTTGATTACTTGGTCCCCAGCTGGTGGAACTGTGTGGGAAAGATTAGGAGGTGTGGCCTTGTTGGAGGAGGTGTGTTATTGGGGTCAGTCTTTGAGGTTTCAAAAGGCCATTCTATTCCTAGTTCTCTCCCTCTATCTTCTTCTCTCTCCCTTCCTCCCCCTCCTTCTCCCTTTTCTCCCCCTTCCCTGTCCCCTCCTTCCCTCTCTCCTCCCATCCTTCCTTCTCTCCTCTTCCTCCTCCCCTGCCCCACTCTTCCCCTGGTGCCCCTCCCCTCCCTTTCCCCCTCTTTTTCCTCCCCTCTTCCCTTATCTCACTCCTCCCCTCCTTCTCTCTCTCCTCCCTGGCCCTCCCCTCTTTCTCCTCCCCTCCTTCCCTCTCACCCCTCCCCTGTCTCTGCTTTGTGCGTGTGAACAGACACATTCTCAGCGGCTGCCACAGTGCCACGGATGTCCGCCAGCTGTGATGCTCCCTGTCAGGGTGGTCACTGCTTCCAACCCTCTGGAACTGTGAGTCCCCAATTAAATGCTTTCTTTTGTAAGTTGCCTTGGTTGTGGTGTTTCTGTCATGGTAAAAGAAAAATAACTAAGACAACATCCTAAAACTTCTAGGTGAGATGTTCGAGATCCTAACATCCCCTGGAAGTTTTCCTGGGGGACATGATTGCTATTTCATGTCTCTGAGTATCTAAGACTTCTGGACAGTCACACAGACCTCAGACACATTTGAGCAGCAGAATAAGACAGATATTTGCTTCCCACATGGCACTGGATTCTCTTTCCTCATTAGTCAGGTGAGAGATAACAAGAATCTAACATGATCAGTACTAAATTATGATAAAGCATTTAAATCACCTAGCATTTCAGAGGAGGTGCACCTGTGAACACTTGCCTGCTGTGGGCCTCAGCTAGATTAAAACATAATCACATCTGTTTTGGAATAATCTTTATCTTGGGTAAATGTACTAAATCGCAGCAAAGGTAATTCTCATCCTTGTAAACCACCATGAGCATTTGCTGGGGACTGGTTTGTAAGCATTCACTGTTCTGGGTTGGTACCCTGTGATCTCCACCCTGGCAGGTACCCATTGTCAGAATCTCACTAAATGTTGTCTCTGTCAATAGTCTAAGGATGAACTCAGTCAAGACTAGAGCTCCCAAAAGGCACTACCCTCTTTACAACTTTCTGCTAAGTAAGAGGACGGAATAATCACCCCAAATTATCCAGTCAGCGTAACAGGGTATACTGATTTTCCTTGTCTGGCAAAACTTTTAAACAAGAATATTGAAGGAAATGAATCTTGTGATTCACTGCTCTCAGAATGGTGCTTAGCAGAAAATATGATCGAGTGAAATTAAAGTTCAATTTGACCCAAATTCTTGTAAGGTAAACACACCTCAAATGGAGGGTGATGGCAACCTTATTACTTAGAATTGGACAAACAACTGGAGGCAACATGATTATAGCCTGGCAGCAGCAATGGCTTGCTTAGCAAACTGCAAGAGTGAGCCTCTGTTGGGAACATTTAACACCACTTGTATTTTGAAATCACAGACTACATCTACAGGCAATAAAGACTGTTATCTCTCCGATTCACTGCAGTCAGAAAAACACCCAGTTGGTTCAGCTATAACACATCTTCCCAGAGAAATATTTACTTTTCGAGCCTCCTGGGTATGCTTTAAATTTCTCCTAATTGCTACCCACTGTGTTCTAAGTTTAAGTGCTATTGGGATGGACTTCAGGTCTTTCAATGCTGAGAAGTTCCCAGCTAAACAGTCGCAAAGAGAAAATCTCTCTAAGAGCTAGCTTTGCATTTAGGAAATGTTTTCCCTTCCTCCGGTTGCACAGTTAAGAGTGTCCTGAACTGTGAGGCTTTCCTCGCTGCTCATTTGGCCTCTTAATAAAACATAGGGATGGTAAATGTCTCTTGAGGACCACTAAGAGAATGGCACTCATGCTTCCTGCCCGAGAATTAAGTTTTCTCAACTACCAAAGCTGTATCCTCTGGGCACTTTTTCAAATTATGAGAGTAACAGACATTCTTATCCAATTAAAATGATGAGAAGAGTAAGTCAGGGAAAGGCCTGCTTTAGAAGGACAACTGTGAATTAAAAGCTAACAGTTCCTAGTCATCAAAGAACACCCACATTATAAAGACATTTTAAAAGTATTTTTTATTTATCCTTTCAGAATTTCATATATATATACATAACATATTTTGATTATACTCATTCCCTACTCCCTACTCTACTGGATACCTTCAAATTATAAAGATATCTTAATAAACATACCTCACATGTCTTGCTCTTTCCAAAATCTTAATTACGTATATTTTCCTACATATTTGTAACATTTATATTATAAAGCAAAATAATGAAGAAGGGAAAATCGCTACTTCAAGTGTGCACCCAACTGATGACAACCCCCACCACACACACACACACACACACACACACACACACACACACATACACACACTCATGTGGACAGTTCCAGCACAATGGCCATTCAGGGGCTCTTGATAGACGAAATGGATCACAACACGAGAAAAGTCATGATTCTGGGAAAGGAACAGGTATGAGAGTCTGTTGATTGGAGGGAAGTGAGAGGAAGCAGGGACAGCAATCTGAATATATCATGTACATGTATGACACTGTGAAATAAAGTTAATCAAAGAGTTAAGAGGCAGAGCTCAGATAGGAGATAGAGAAAAAGGAGTGGTGACCGTCTGTCCCAGGGCTCGTGGCGTCTGCACCAGCTGAACATATGCTTCTCAGTGCCTCACCCTACCCCACAGTGCACCCTAACTTGCCTTCCTTTAGCTCCTTGTTCAAAACCAGGAGCTCTCAGACTCTCCAGGCGTCTGCACCATAGGATTCGACCTCCAAGCTTTCTCATCCCTCACGGTTTCCACATCAGGTCCTCTCAGCTTCATGTCTGGACCAGAGGATGTAGATGTCTCAGCAAACACAGATGAGGGAAAGTCTCTGAACTCATTTGTTTTCCAACCAGTCTTCTGGTTCAGGACCATGTCCCTGTTTATAATTGGAAGTCTAGAAACCAGACTAGTATGGAAAGTAACCATGTCATAGCTAAGAAAAAAATTAGGCAGTCCAGCACATGAAGAACTGTGTACCATCCCTGAACACTTAACGTTGTCTGAATAACAAGATGCCAAACCAATTGCAAACTTATGAGAAGGTGCAAACTCCTCCTTCTTTGCACCTGGTGCCTATCAGCTGACACTCCTAGGAAGCATCTCTCTTCCCTTTTTAAAAGTGTGCATATGCTATGTACATGCATGAAGATTTAAGAGGACAAATCACAGGTGTTAATCCCCAGGAATGTTATCCATTTTATTCTTTGAACCCAGGTCTCTCATTGGCCTTGAGCTCATTGGATTACCAAAAGACAAAGAGATGGAGCCGCCACGCTGTGTGAGGTTTTCACATTCTATTGGGATTGGCATCCACTCTGGCAGGAATGCCTATCACCAGGCACTTTCCATCACCAGTGACAACTGTGTAAAGCTAAGAGCAAAGGCTCCAGCAGTAACTGCCTCCAAGTTCCAATATCTGGAACCATTGCAGAGACCACACCTTCTAAGATGCTCCTGTTAGATTTTCTTCCTTAAAGTGGGTGGATGGTCTGACTTAAAGGGTCTTTCCAATGACATGACATCTGAGTGCAAGCCCTGTGACTTGTAACTAGATGGGTCTGTCTGGGGTGTGATGATGCCTCTCATATGTTATTTGAGCTTAGCAGTGAAACATACCAGAACCTCATTCACTCATTTAATTTGACTCATAAGCTGCCTATAAGCTCCATTACTATCTAAGTACTTTATTCAGATAGAAAGAAGATAAGATGAAGAACCAATCTGGGCTTGTCCTTGACCTCCTGGAATTTATGGTCTAGCAGGAAAGCCCATGCTGGATACATACACGGAATGAAAACATGCTGAAGGCATGCTGGAGTGAAAAACGGGAGTAGGTGCTTGGAATAAAGAACAGTGAAGCATCCATGGAGGAAGGACTTACATGACAGTGTCCAGGGTAAACAAGGTAAGCTCTGACAGAGAACACAACTGGGAAAGCTGAGGAAGAGGAGCCCCTCGGACGGTAATCAGTGTGTGGTAGAAGGACGCCCCGGACAGAGGCCAGCATGTGGTAACAGTGAGCTGAGTACAGAGCCGCTGGAGTGAGCAACATGAGCTAACAGCCAAGGCAGGAAAGCCCAGTGAGTCTTCGAAGCTTTAGAAGCCTGAGCCACAGGGTGTTCCTGTACTCTGAGGTGGAAGACCCTGTCCAGTCTTTGAACGGCAGCCTTAGGCTCTCGTTCTACATTTATTTTTACGGCCACGGAAAGCTATTTAGGTGTTTTTGAAGGAAGGAGTAACATGACTGATTATCAGCGTGGGGCTCAGTGGCTTCCCGAGCCTTCTTCCCACCCTCCGAGTAAGCCCCGGCTAGACACTGAGCGTTTTTGTGTCCAGACAGTGTGCCCATGCTAACCTGTCTCGTTTTCCTGATGCAGGTGTGACCCATTTATAAAATGCTCTTTCTCTTTTGAAATCCAATCTGTCTCCTCTGCAGATGTTATCGCAGTGTAAATAATCCAGCTCCTGCTTTGCTACAGTAAAATTTAGGAAACTTGTGGCATGAAACATTGTCTGGCCCCAATTCCCAGGCACTCTGCAAGCCGGCTCAAAAGAAACCTGATATGTCAACACAACTCATCTCCCCAAACAAGGCAGTACAGCTCATTAATAAAGTGCTTCCTCCCAGAGGTAATTTGAGTATCCGTTAAAAGGATGCTAGTTGCTGTATTTTGTTAATAAAGAAAGAAACAGGGAACGTGGTTGCAGATTCTTTTCTAGAAACATCCCCTGGGCGATTTGTTCTAATAGGGCAGGGAGAGTCCCTGGTGTTGGTGCTGATGGGCTTGGAGTTATCAGAAACTTGTGAATTGCAAAGGCCATTTAAAGGAATTTTCCAGAATGGAAAGCAGCTATTTCAACACAAAAGGAATGAAATGTCCTTATCATAAAAAAAATAAATGACAGCTTGCCTATGTCTCAAAAGCATGCTGACAAAAGGGAAGCTAAGTTATCAGCCAGTGGGAAGGGACACTCAGGGCAGCACTCACCAGGGTCCTTAGAGCATGGAGAACAGCAATGGTTCTTGTAGGGCCTCATAGCTAAAGCGGCCGCCTCTTGAGAAAAATCATGTCTTTGCTCTGGCCTATACATCACAGACAGAGAAGGGAAAGGCTCTTCTGTGGTGGTAGAATTGGGTCTTGGACCTGATCCATTTCCCTACTGCTATCAGTGCTACTTCTTTTGCTAAGCACTGTTAATTCTTTTGGTGTGTATGAATGTGGGTGCACATGTGTTTGCAGGTATGCATGCCCATAGAGTCCAGAGGTCAACCTTGGCTGTCATTCCTAGGAGCTATCCACAGAGCAGGCTAGGCAGGCTGGCAAGCCTCTGGAATGATTTGGTTCCACTTCCCTAGTGCTGGGATTATAAGTACATGCCACCACGCCCAGCATTTTTACAGGGATTCTGGGGATCAAACTCAGTTCTCATGCTTGGGTGGCACCTGCTTTACCGGATGAGCTATCACCTCAGCTCATGGAGGTATTGCTTATTTACAGAACTAACAGACTGGGTAACATGCTCTCACATATCCATACACTCTTACTCAGAGCTTCATGTGAAGATTTCCATACCATGGATCAGGTACAGGGATTTCGACCTTAAAGGATTCTTCCAATGGCTTGCAGTTAGAAGGTGTTTGGTATGGAGTTGGAAACCATGGTTACCTTTTTCAAAAGCATATTCTTCTAACAACATAACACTGTCTCATTGACTCACAATAAAATAGTTAACCTATTTTGTGCTAACCCACAGTGGGAAAAAGGCTGTTTTTCTCATGTGAGCCATAGCATAGCTGGATAAGCACAGAGGGAGAGATGACTGGCAAGTTGATATTGTAACACGAGACTGGTGTATTAATGGTGCATTAAATCTGTGTATTAAGAAAATCATGGATACAACCACTACAGGCTTGTCTGGGTAACAAGGAGGGGGGCTGTATGCTGAGGACACTGGCATGTGATTGTGGAGGACACGGGTTGTTTTATCCGATTGGCCATTTTCCTTGTTTTACATGTAGCAGAGAGCAAGGTTTTAAAAAGTTAAATAATTTGACAAGAATCACACAGCTTTAGGCAGCAGAGCCCAGACTCAAACTGACGTTGTGTGAGTGTGAATCTCACGTTATTTCCAGAAATCTGTTTCTACAAGAAGGCTCTGATGCAGCTTGGGGCCAACGTGTCTCACAATTACTAGGATCCCTAGAAAGAGAGACCTGCCCAGGCTCTTCCTGCCTTCTTCAGTCTCCTGTGGTGAGGACCTGGTTGTTCTTCATGCCTTCTACCTTATGCATAGAGAACACAGGGGTGCTGAGAGCCCCCATTTTGAAAAAGATTCCTTCCTGGTTGTGATGGTCAATATTGATTGTCAGCATTCCGGGGTCTAGAAATCATCTTGGAGAAGCCTCTTCACAGTCTGTTAGAAATTTTCTAGATTACACTAATTGAGAAGAGAAAACACACCCTACATGTGAGTGGCCCTATCCTATGGGCTGGGGTCTGAGACTGGATGAGAAACAGAAAGTGAGCTCAATGCTATCATTCATCTCACCCTGTTTCTTGATTGCCATGCATTGTAAGGAGCTGC